>JAVJIF010027488.1:0-52732 GCA_038442645.1 Agave tequilana
AACTGCGACCTCGGTCGCAGTCATACATTGCAAACACAAACAACTGCGACCCGGGACGACACTGTGACCAGGTCGCATAAGACTACAGTGCAATCAGAAACAACTGCGACCCCGGACGACACTGCGACCAAGGTCGCATAAAACTACAGTGCAATCAGAAACAACTGCGACCCGGGTCGACACTGCTGACCAAGGTCGCATAAGACTACAGTACAATGAGAAGCAACTGCGACCCAAGACCACACTGCGACCAACGTCACATAAGACTACAGTGCAATCAGAAGCAACTGCGACCCAAGTCCACACTGCGATCAAGGTCGCATAAGACTATAGTGCAATCAGAAACAACTGCGACCCAAGTATGATAAAACAAATGATGTTAAATACACTGCGACCTTGGTCGCAAGAGACTACAACTCATATTGAACAACTGCGACCCCATGTCCGTCAGTATGTAAGAAAAAAAAAAGTAAGTTTCATATACTGCGACGAACGTCGTATTCGTCTACAAGGAAAGGTCCAAAAAAAATTCCAAAGTCGCACAAATCTGAAACTATAATTTTATAAACTGCGACCGAGGTCGCTGCAGTGTAGGCACATCACTTTTTCGAAAATACTGCGACATAGTAAAAATAGAAGGAAAGAAAAAACTTGAAAAAATAGAACCTTTATCGTCGTGTTACAAAATTTATAAATTTTAAAAAATTTATTCGTCATCTAAAGTTTCAAAATCTTTTCTTAATTCCGACCATGGTCCCAAGATTTAAAAAAAATAAAAAAACTTAAATGGAAATAAATCTGGAAAAAATTTAAAACTATTAAATACACAAACCCTAAAATTTTTTGAAAATATCATTTTTTTTGTAGTACCTTTTTCGACAGATGATTTCTAGGCGCCATCAGTTGCAAATATATTTTTTAAAAAATGGATCAAATTTGTGAAACAAAAGAACTAATTGGATCAGAATGATCGGTTGAAATTTTAGAGCTGAAAATTTCTTGAAAGGCAACTTTTTTACATAAGGTAAAAAAGTTGTGATGGAGGGTATTTTCGGAATATACAATGTTGAGGTGACTGACATTAAATTGGGCGGGATTTTTCAGTTTTTTTGTTCGCCAAAATTTATGACAGATATGGGGCGGTGATGTTGCCACGTCCGCCAGCTGAGAGTATTCTCTCAGCCTGCCGGCTGAGGTCAGTAACCCCATATATATATATATATATATATATATATATATATATATATATATATATATATATATATATATATATATATATATATATATATATATATATATATATATATATATATATCGAAGAAAGGGCCGGCGGGAGCCAATAGAAGGGGAAGACGGTGTTATTGTTATATATATATATTTCAAAGGAAGGGGCTAGCAGGAGCCGATAGGAGGAGAAGTACACTTTTATTGTGAATTATATATTCATATGAGTAATGTATATGGCATAGTTCATTGAAATGACATGTGAACATTGTAAAGTGTGGTATGATATTGTAATATGGGAAGTATGATATGGTATATGTTATACAAGTATGTTTGTGATACTTGTGTTATCTGAATGCATAAACTAGTATGACTTAACTATGGTGATTGGTATATTATCGTGTTGAAGACAAGATACGTAAGTAACACAAGATACGTGAGTAACACATGCTATATATAAGACGAGTTCAAACAACTAAACAAAATTTGTTTTATACAACTCATAAATCTTATCATACGAAATTGAAAATCCAAGAAAGGAATTGAAATTTATGATCATAAGAGTCTGATCGTCTCCAAAGATTTTGGAGACCATTGTCTTGACTATTAAACCATGGAATGTCATTGATTTTTTTCCTGCTTTCCTTATTCTTTGAGATTTACCCTTATTACTTGAACATTCATATTTCTCATTGATATGTATATCATTCCCTGATTCTTTCCTACTCTACTCACTAAGCTGTAGAGCTCACTCCCCCTCAGACTAGTATATTGCAGGTTGCATTGAGGTAGGGGTCTAGTTTAAGCTGCGTGGAGCTCGTTCTGAATCAATTTATTCTCTCTTTGTATAATCTAATCATGTTGTATTTCTAGAGTAATTGTGCTTATCGATGGTATGTATTGGACGTGTGATGATGGTTAATCTTGTATATATGTAGAGAGCTATTGTAGTAATCTCATTTCAAGTTGACATCAGAAATAATTTTACGAGTTTGTGATATCGAGATACGTATTATCAATGTGATTATCAAGATCAGTTGAAATTATATCATTACTGAATTTTTATGGATGTCGAGAGGGGTACTCTCGAGCATATGTTATTATGCTTTCCCATAAATAGGCAATGTCAAGCCAAAATATCTTTATGATTGCGTGGATGATTTTTGAGTTCAGTTATGTGTTTAGATTGAGAATAAGTATGCTATTGTTAGCCGAAAGTATTATGATTGTATTATATATCAGGTCAGATCAGTATTAACAAAGGAGGTGCTACCAAAATTTTCAAGGATTGGAGATGATTATGACGATCTATTGGTTTAAAAGTGTTTATTTAATTGAGAATTTTGGAAAACTGAGACTGTTACAGTTGGTATCTGAGCCCAGGAATTGGGATAGGGACTAGAGTTAGAATAGTGGATGTAGAAAGAGGGTTGATTGCTAGGACAGATTGCCATGAATGATATGCATGTGTGTATGTGTGTGTATTGCATATATGTGAATGTGTTATTTGATATGACAAATTTAAGTGGGGTAGGAGTTCTTATGTGAACGACTAATCTCAAACGCAGAATATTTAGTCACTCCCTTATGTTCGAATATGGTACCCATATGCCATAATTCAGATGTGCTCTGTTTAAAGTGTGAGCCTTAAGTATGAGCTGCTAGTGATATGAGATACTGGAGTAAGAGAATGATTAAAATATCAAGTGAGTCAAGATTAATTCGGATCGTAAGAACATAGTATAGAGTTTATGCAGAGATAATGAATCTTAGAGGGGGATGACTAAGAAAGATGTTGCATCAAAGAAAGATTTTTTGATATGCAAGAGAAATGCGAAGATTTTATACTTATTCATTTTAGGTACCAAGTTTCGAGGATGAAACTTTTGTAAAGGGGATAGAACTGTAACACCTGAATTATTAAACCCTGATTTAATAATATAAATCTTGAGTTATTAAGACTGTATAAAATATTAGTAAATTTTTTGAATTGATTAATTGAGTATGTAAGAAATTTCAATAATTTTGAGAATTTTAAGTGATATGTATGAATATACATATATCATAATTATTGTGCACATATTATTTCAACGTATAGGTATACTAGCTTATACATATAAATGAAATATGTGTAATTAATTAAGAAAATACAACCATGAGAATATTTAATCTTAGAGTTAGTGGAAAGAGTAGGCGTGCATGTGAGAGAAGATCAAGGGCCTAGATTTTCTTGATTTGCGAGATGGACACTTGGATAAAAGGGCTATGGAACTTGTAATATAATATGGATATGGATCTTAAAAAGGTCCAAATGAGAAGAATCATCCTCTCCCTAGAGGAGATTTCTCCATGCCAAAGCCCTAGAAACCTCAAAATTTGATCCCTTCTCAGTCTCCCTCTCTCAGTCTCTCTCCCTACTCCTCTTATTTCCCCTTCTCTGGTGGTGCGACAGCAGCCGCACCAGTGGCGGTAGCCTACCGACCAGGTGCGACCGCAAGGGGGCAGGGCGGTCAGGCGTTAGAGGAAGGATGTGAAGGAGTACCCTATATTTTTTTTCAAATTGAGAATAAATTTAAAATTCATATCTTTCCTTTATTTTAGACTATGATCATCATGTTAGATCTTGATTCTTTCTTGGTAATTGTTCTTAGTTTTGTGAGGGAGTTCTCTCCTTGATACCTTTCTTATCCTTACAATTTTGCAAACTAACTAGTGGTTGTAAATAAAGTAGAAGATCCTTCATTTTGTTGTGAAATTTAGAAGATAAGGATGAATTAATATGATGATTGATCAAACATATAACTCGAATTAAATACGTTCAAAGTCATAGCTTGTTTATGATTCTGAATTGGTAGGGAGTTTAAAAATAAGTTGTGAATTTCAAAATTTCACACTCTTGAAATGGGATGCAAATCTGTTAAACACTGTGATCTGTAAAGTTTAGTTCAGTTCATCAGTATATTAAGAACTATAGGTGCCATGTAATATGCCGTTAGAAAGATAATCGGGTCTACTTTCCAACGGCTCTTGCAGTGTCCCAATTAAAGATCTGTGCTAGAATTTATTGCTAAAATAAGACAAACTAGTCAAAATTACTGAGTTGCAGAATTTTGAGTGGCTGAAAGATTTTTAAGCAAGTCATGTAATATACCGTTGGAAAGATTATTAAGTCTAATTTCTAGTGAAAGTTTTCATGTCTTATTCTTATGTCAAAAAGAAGAGTTATGATGAAAGCATCGTCGATTGTTAGGGAGGACAGAGCCGACAAATTACTGTTTAGAAGGGTCTATATGAAAATTTATAGGAATTAATAGAGAGGCGTGTTGAGTTAAATCTAGAATTGATCACATTCCTTCCAGCAATGCAAGTTATGAACGTGGATATATTGTAATTGTTTGAAAGCATTGGCTCTTTATATTAACGTCTCATAAATGGTATTCTGTCTATATATACTCGGTATATTGACAAATTATCCTCAATCTTAAATGAGAATTTATCCTTACTGACAATTGGAGAATTATTGTATTATGGACTTCAAAAGGTATATTCATCTTAATACGTAAATCCTTTCATGGCTTAGTATATTGGACTCTGAGTAGGATATCTATTGGCAAATAGTTAGTGGAAGAATCATGAAAATTCAGAAGTTACATGTGCAGACTAATAGTTCTATCAGTTTTAACTAATTATTAATTAGACAAGTTAATGTCAACACTAATTATACTGATAGTAGACTAATAGGTGAGAGAACATGAAATTTATAATAAATTATGAATGTTTTTTAATTGATAAAATATGCATGAACATTAATTGAAAAGAAAGATTTCTTTAGTGTGATATCAAAAGTTGAGAAATCAGAATAGTCAAAGCAGGTGGAGGGAGAAGATGGTGTATTATTATAAATATATACATTTTGAAGGAAGGGGCCTGCGGGAACCAATGGTAGGGGAAGACGGTGTTATTATTTTATATACACATACACACATTTCGAAGGAAGGGGTCGGCGGGAGCCTGTAGGAGGGAAAGACAGTGTATTACTATAAATATATACATTTCGCAGGAAGGAGCCGGCGAGAGTTGGTAGGAGGGGAAAGATGGTGTTATTATTATTATTATTATTATTATTATTATATATATATATATATATATATATATATATATATATATATATATATATATATATATATATATATATATATATATATATATATATACACACACACACATTTCAAAGGAAGGGGCTGGTGGGAGCCGGTGGAAGGGGAAGACAGTGTTGTTGTTGATACACACACATATTTCAAAAGAAGGAGCCGGTGGGAGCCGGTAGGAAGGGGGGAAGATGGTATGATTTTTATATATATACACACACATGGAAGGAAGGGGCCAACGAGAACCTGTAGGAGGAGAAGACGGAGAATTTTTCACACTTCCATTGTGAATTATATTTATATATATATATATATATATATATATATATATATATATATATATATATATATATATATATATATATATATATATATATATATATATATATATGGTATATCTCATTGAAATGACATGTGAACGTTGTGAAGTGTGATGTGATATTATAATATGGGAAGTATGATATTATTATATGTTATAAAAGTATGTTTGTGATGCATGTGTTATCTAAATGCAATGTTTATGACTTAACTATGGTGATTGGTGTATTATTGTATGGAATACAAGATAGTGAGTAATACATGCTATGTATACAGAAGACGAGGTCAAATAACTAAACAAAATATACAATTCATAAAACTTATCATACGAAAATTGAAAATTCAAGAAATAAATTGGGAATTCATGATCATAAGAGTCTGATCGTCTCTAAAGATTTTGGAGACCATTATCTTGACTATTAAATCATGGGATGTCATTGATCTTTTTCTTACTTTTCTTATTCTTTGAGATTTACCCTTATTACTTAAACATTCATATTTTTCATTGATATATATCATTCCCTGATTCCTTTCTATTCTACTCACTGAGCTGACGAGCTCACTCCCCCTCAGATTGTTATATTGCAGGTTGCATTGAGGCAGAGGTTCAGTTTAAGCTGCGTGGAGTTTTGTTCTGAATCAATTTATTTTTTTTTTTGTATAATCTAATCATGTTGTATTTCTAGAGTAATTGTGCTTATCGATGGTATGTGTTGGATGTAGGATAGATGTTTAATCTTATATATATAGAGAGCTCTTGTAATAATCTCATTTCAAGTTGACATCAAAAATAGTTTTACGAGTTTGTGATATCGAAGTATGTATTATCAATATGATGATCGTGATAAGTTGAAATTATATCATTACTGAATTTTTATGGATGCCGAGAGAGGTACTCTCGAGCTTATGTTATTATGCTTCCTCATAAGTAGGCGATGTCAAGCTGAAATATCTTTATGATTGTGTGGATATTTTCTGAGTTCAGTTATGCGTTTGGATTGAAAATAAGTAGGCTAATGTTAGCTGAAAGTATTGTGATTGTATTGTATATCAGTCAGATCAGTATTTACAAAGGAGATGCTGCCGAAATTTTCAAGGATTGGAGATGATTATGATGATCTATCGATTTAAAGGAATGTTTATTTTAATTGGAGATTTTAGAAAACTGGGACTGTAACAATAGAAATCTTGCATCATGCCAGCTTATTTACATCTCTTCCTTATCTTTCTCATGATTTGAGGACAAATAATACTATTACAGTTCTAATCCGCTTTCTTCTCTTCAAATATAGCCATGAATTGCCTTCTCAATATTTCATGACATGTTATAATTGGCTTATCTCTTGCCTCTAATAAAAAACTATTTAAGCACTCACTTATATTGTTGTGAAGGAGATCATGTAAACTAGAATCCTTAAACTAAGCCTTACTCCAATATACTTTAGGTGTTTGTTCTAACCAATTTATGGCTTTTGGATTTAATTTCTCCAACTCTGCACATGCTGAATTGAAGTTACTTCCTAAAAAAGCCTTACATATATTCCAAACTTTTTTTTTTAGAATAAGGACTTTGTGTATCTTTCTCATGTTGTCATACATGTGCCTCACACAGTATCTATGATTGGCATTTAGGACAAAAGCCTCGTGTAATCCCTGCATCATAAAGAATACAAAAAAGTTATCTTAAATAATAAACAAACTAAGAAAGTGTATTGAACTAATAGTTAGCTTAAGCCATAGTTATTGTAATTAAATTTGCATGTATGACTTGAAAGTGTACTGCAGATCATGCTTCACATCTAGTGCCTCACACAATCATCCAAGGAACCAATTCCATGATTCTTTAGTTTTTTTTTTTTTATCACCACATCAATAGCTATGGGATATATTTGATTGTTTGCATCCCAACTTGTTGCACTGAACAACACACCACCAACTTCTGTTTTGATGAAGCCTCCATTTGGTCCAATAAATGACTACAAGCATCTTTGAATCCATTAATTTGAGCTGAATATGACAAAAAAACCCATCAAAATCTAGTTTGTTCGGTAGAGAATTTGGATTTACTTTAATTTTGTGATATGCCCCAAGCTTTCTTTGTAAAATAGTATGAGCATAGTTCCACAAGTCTTTGTATTATTTGATGTAGCAGCCTTGATGTACTTTTTGGCTTGTCTTCTGATTCTTCACAATTCACCATCTTTGAAATTAAGACCTAGATCTCTAGTAAATGTGTTTCTCATGACTTCCTTGACCTACTTAGGTTGATCTCTAAACTGGTGTATATATCTGTTAGTAATCCAATCAGCTGTTGCTTGATTATGACAAGTATGCACATTGTGTAGAAACTTAATCATCCATTTGATTCTCTTTCTGTCCTAAGAACCATAACACTTCCAACACATTCCTTGAAGCATTTTACCCTAATTCTGTAACCTTCGTTCTTTGGTCATGCCAAATCATATCCATTCAGAATAGACTCAGTCCTCACATACTCCTTGAACTCAGCTGGGCTACTAAACTCTGTCCTAACTCAAGGTTGAGTTGTGGGTTATCTCCTTCAACTTTTAATACTCTTGGTTTCTTTTTTCATCTCTCTTAATCTCTATAGGAAGCATGTTTCTAAGCTCATTAGAATCATCAGAATCAGAAGCACATAATTTTTAGGATCGCTTTCCTTACCTCCCCAGATGTGTATCCCATCTGCTTGTTCATCATCCGTAGGCAACTCACTGTTGTTCTCTTCATGACTAGGCATCTAATTAGTGTTCTCTTCATGAGTAGGCAACTCAATTGTGTTCTCTTCATGAGTAGGCAGCTCACTAATGTTCTCTAATTTTTATTCTCTCATGTTTCTTCTGAATCAGCTTTCTAATATCTTCCTGTGTGAGTCTTTCATTACTATTTTCTTCCACTTTAATTTCTTAAGATTCTTCTATAATACCCCATTTTTCTATGAAGTCCTCAAAACCTGTATCAATGAATTCATCACCATTATCCTTTTGTTCATCATCAACATCACATTTGTCTTTAGTATCCTGTACATGTTCTTCCACTGCATCCACTTTCTCACTCTCTATCTATGAACTTTTACCTTTTTCCAGAACACAGGTTAACATACTTTTTATTGTTACTTACAAGGATATTTCTAAGTTGTCTGTTATCTTTCACACGCCTCATCTAGCCATAATCCTTGTCAATAACACATAGAACTTAGTATTGTTGGCCCAAAGGCCTTCCACTCTAGCTTTGATGATGATTAACTCATGTAGTTATGTGTACTAATAATCTTGTGTTATTTAGTTTCAGATCATTAATCAAGTTATTAGTTGGTGATTAGCTTCAACAAGATGATTTGGAAGCTTTCACATGTTGATTCAAGAGCCCGAGCGTCAAAGATCATATATAGCACTTGCTCGGTGGATCAAAGAGTTTTGGATCGAGTCGGCTTGGAGATTGCGCTCTACAAGAAGAAATCGGTACCATAGTTTAGTTTTGTGTTTAGATCCAAAATTGTAAAGATTAGAATAGTATGAAATGCTCAAGTTCACAACACACACTTTTCATGTTTTGAATATTGGTTTTCGGTTTTTCGGTTTTAGGTTTAACCAATCTTGGTTTTCATGAATAGATAGATCAAAACAAGTTTACATGGTTTAATGTATATTAGATTTGTTCTATATACATGCATGCTTAATTTCCTAGACAAACTTAGTTTTGACTTACTTATTCATGTGTTTTATGTTTTAGTATTTTTGACAAAACATATTTGGAATTAAAATCAAAAACTATGATATATATATGTTTCATGTATATTGGATTTCTATCCATATGCATCATGCTTCATAGTGTTTAAATATCATGTTTCTGTATTTGGATGAGTTTTGGATAAAATGTATTTTCTATTCAAAATCCAAGTTTTAGAAAATACAGCTTTTGGTTTTTGGTAAAAATGATAAGACACAAAAATAGTTCATATTGATTGATATTTGAGCTAAACCTTTTACCACATGTTTATATATCAATGCAAAATGATAAAACTATTTTTGGTGATTTTTAGGAGTGTTAAAAGATTTTTCAAAATATTTTTAAACTGTTTTTCTGACCCAGTTTTCTATTCCAGGCTTCAACCAGTCGACTAGTCTTCTGACAAGTCGACTTGTGATGAAGTCGGTCGACCGGCGTGCATAGATCTGTGCACGTTTGGCAGACACGGGACGGTCGACCGTCAGGGTCGACCGGGTCTGAGAGCAGAGCTCTCTGTTTGTTTGGGTCGACCGGGGCGGTCGACCGGTAGCTGCCAACGGGCAGAATTTGACCGTTGGACGGTCGACCGGACCGGTCGACCGGCAGTGTATTTCTGGCATTTTCTGCTGCCAACGGTTTATTATTTTCTGGGGGCTATAAATACCCCATTAATAGCCTGTTTTCTCTAAGATTTTTTGTGCGAATTTTTCCTTACTCTCTGGTGTTTTCACAGCAATCAAAAGAAGTTTTTGGATTCAAATTGAACAATCTATTTGGTGTTTTTGCTAGGGTTTGGAATATCAAAGAAAAGGGTTTTGGGGAAAAAGAGTTTTTGATTCATCTTCTATATCTTGGTTCCAGTTTTTCCCAAGGATTTTCTTTGTGATTTTGATTTCTATTCCATTGGTTTTCTCCACACTTGAGCAACATCTACTTTCTTATTCTATAGGATCTTTGTGTGGGAGAAAGAATTGTTTGTGGTTGTTGTTTAGACCACCAAGTTAAAAACTCAATCTTTGCTTTGTGCCTTGCCCTCATTGTGTTGAGGAAGTTGTGCATTTGGGTTGTATCCCTCAAGTTGTGAGGTGATCCTTGTGTTTGCTTTGTGCTAATCCCTCAGGTTGTGAGGTGATTGTTTTGTTGGCTTGGAGTTGTGCCTCAAGGAGGAGGTTGTGGTTGTAAAGAGAGGAGTTGGGTACTCCTTGTGAGAGTTCTTTGTGGACTTGCTAGTGGATTAGAATTCTTTCGTGTGTCGAAGGCGGGATGTAGAGCTGGGTGCTCGAACCTCGAAACATATCTTGTTGTTTGCGCTTGATCCATTGACTCTCTCTATCTCTCTCTTTACTTTGTGCCTTGCAACTATTCATATTGTGCATTCATTATTGCTTGGCTTGGTTGTGTGTGCATCACTTGTTGATTGTACTTGAGTGTATTACATTAAGTTTTTAAATTTCGCATTGAGTTCATTAGATTAGCATAATCACCTATTCACCCTCCCTCTAGGTGATTTTTCAATTGGTATCAGAGCTAGTGCTCCTGATATTTAGGTTTAACCACCTAGGAGTGAGATCTTGGTTTGCTAATCTTCATTTGCATTGTTCATTTGCACTCATTTAGTTTGCTCTCATGGATAGCCCTCCTATGTTTGACCATATTAGACTTGATGCTTGGAAGGCCAATATGAGTAGACATTTAAAAAGCCTAGGACATCTAGTTTATCAAGCCTCTACTCAAGAATCATTCCCTAATAGTAGCAAACACAAAAGGCTAATGCATTAGCACTTAGAGCATCTCTTAGTGAACATCTTTTACCGGTGTTTGATCGTTATGACTCGGCTTTTGCAGTTTGGAGCTTATTGACGTCTCCCGAGCTTCCAAGGATTATCAACAAGATGAGGAGATCTAAGAGAGAAAAGTCCGAAGAGCATTGCCTCATGGTCCAAGGGAATAACTCCCTTGAGGTACAATCGGACACTCAAATAGATGATAGCTCTAGTTCCTATTGCCATGGTTGTTTTGAAGTTCAAACATTGAATTTGGAACTTGCTCAAAAGCTTGAAAATTTTGTGGAAAAACACAATCTTTTGAAAGAGGACAACCTTATTTTGAAAAATGAATTAAAGGATTTGTGTTCTAATTTTGAATTGGTTTTGCAAGAGAAGGAAGAGATTACTAGTGAACGTGACTCACTAAGATCTCAACTAGACCTTGCCCTTAATGAGATTGATGTTTTAAAAAGCAAAAATGATTGTGATGATGTTGTGAAGCACAATGAGATTTTATCTTCAAATTGGATTTTACTTTTAAAGATAACCTTTTCTTGAAAAATAAAATTGATTCTATCACGAAGGAACTTGATCTTATTTTAAAGAAAAATGAATCTTTGCAAAATGAGATTGATATTCATGTTTGTCATGCTAGTGTAGCTTCTTGTTCTAGCACTCCTATTGCATGCTCCACTTTATCTTCCACTATTGAAAATGATATAATGTTTTGAAGAAAAGTGTTGAATGTTTGAGCTCCACTTTGAGCCAATGCACATTGAATCATTCACGTTTGGAAACCTTGGTTCGCAAGAAACAAGGTCCATCTTTGCATGCACACTCTACACGGCATGCACATGCTTTCCACGGTCACCACCATCACACGTATGCTCATGTGTACACATGTACACATTGTGGCCGAAAAGGTCATCTTGCTAGATTTTGTTATGATCGCTTACATGTTGAAAATTTAGCAAATAATCTTGTTTGGGTTAGGAAAGTTACTAACCCCTATGGACCCAAAAGAAAATGGGTACCAAAAACCACCTCCTTGACTTTTGATGTAGGTGGGAGCTCTCGCATCACGTGAGGGTATTGTGCCTTGAGGTGGATGCGTTCTAAGCTTAAAAGAGAACCATTTGGATGCTTCACTCTCAAGGGGATTTGGTGGGAGGACCACCGTGGTTTGGAGAACTAGAGATGCACCTTCATCGGTTTTGGTATCACTCTCTAACTCCCGTTTTTATTTGCATGCTTTTCATGTTTATCTATTTATATCATGTCATGTTTTGTTATTCATTATGCCTATGCCATGCTCATTAGAATAGTGTTATACATGTTTAGTTACTTGAGCACCCATGTTTTATATGGATCTATATTTAGTGTTCTCACCTTGTTTAAACTAACATGTATGTCCTAGATCTAATGCACATGCATATACATAATGATCATATGGATGTTTATGATGTTTTGTTTTTATGACCCATGTTTTGTTTAGTTTGTTGAATTCCATGATTATTAGATTATTGACTTGCATATATAGCTTTTGAGATCACCCTTGTTTATATGGACCCATATGTTGTGTTCTCACTATTTGTTTAGCTATTATGTATTTCATGATTCTAATAGCATGTGGATTTTCTTCATGATCATTTTTATGTCTTTCATGTTGATTCATATCCCGTTTTGTGCTTAATGATTTGATTACTTGTTTAAGATGTTAGGTTTCATTAAGACTAAAATTTATACTTGTATATGTAGTGGGACACAAATAAATCTTTATATATGTTTGTGCTTGGATGCTTGTTTGTACCCATTAAATGTACTAGTATAATCTAGTTTTGATGATTCTTACTTTTGACTTGTATTCATCATTTTACTTATTTTGTTTAAACTTCATGTATATGTCCATCTTGTCCAAACTATCATTTATACATATACATCCTTGAGCCACGTGCCTTCATGCATATACTTTTGTGGTCTCATTGTGTTTAGGATATGTATGTATACTTTAGTTTGTACATGACATACATATGCCTTGAAGTTTAAATCGTTTGGATGAATTTCATGTTTGCTAGGTGATTTCACATTTTTTTTGAATTTCATGTCTTTAAGATGATTTCAATTGGTGACTTCACATCTTAGATGAATTGTATGTTTTCAAGGAATTTCATATGAGCCTAATTGAATATTTTCATGTTGATATGTGTCACATTATACTTGTACACTCACTTTATTAGTTTACTCATGATTTATTTTCATGAGACTATGATATGGACTTTATGAATTTTGAGTGTTTAGTGATCATGTGATTTACATGTGTTTCATGAAAAACAATTTTGTTCCTTACTTGAAGGATTTCGTACTAGTTTTAAAAGTTTTTCCTATAACTAGTTCGTATTCTTCACTATGGTAGAGATTTTCAAACATACTACATTTTCAAATCTATTTTTGAAAACCCCTACCCTCAATGGGAGGATGAATGGGAGATCATGTTCATCAATGCTTTAAAGTGAAAATCATTTAAAACTTGAACCATGATTGGGAGGTAGTTATATGATGTATACATTTGATCTTATTGTTATTTCAATTGATATCATTGGACTCTTTCAATTGGTATCAATCTTGACATTTCTTGTATACTCATAAATTTTGTATGTATGTATGCTTTCTCTTCCAAGTATATCAATTTCAATTGGTATCTATTTTTCATACATATATATGTTTTACTTGTGCTTATTATATCTCTATATGCTTAAGCACAAAATCGTGTTTATGCTAAGCTTGAGCTTCAATTTTGTTTCAATTGATTACTTTTAAATTGGTATCAAGCCTAAGCATTGTTTTAATTGGTATTTCATAAAGGGTGAGAAAATTTGATTTTATCTTTCAATTGGTATTTGTACTCCCATACTTTATGATTGAAAATTCAATTTGGTATCATATGTTCAAAATGAAAAATATTTACAATTGGTATCAAAATTTTTATTTAGACATTCAAAATTTATTATATTTAATTTCAAATGGTATCAAGATTTTCATGTGTTTTGCTTAAAATTGGTATCAATATTTTTTTTGTTTCCTTTCATTGGTATCAAGATGCTATTCTTTGACATATTTTCAATTGGTACCTTAATTGATAGTCACCCCTATTTGGTGTTGTTTTTGTTTTAGACAAAAGGGGAGAACATTGTTTTATTGCTTTTTAACCCCCCATTGATTCATTATTTCGAACAAAAGGGGGAGAAAGATTTGTTGATTTGGTTTTGTTTTTACCCCTCATCGAAGGTTGTTTCTTTATATTAAAAGAGGAGAAGATTTTGTTTTGTTTTGGTTTTTACCCCTTTGTTGATGATTGACAAAAGGGGAGAAGTATTTTGGTTTATATATGCATGTTTATGTTTTGCATATATTAAGTTTAATTTAGTTTAATTTTAATTGATATCTAGAGCATGTTTTGTAATTGGTATCTAGAGCATGTTTTGTTTTTAAACATTTCATTGGTATCTAGAACCCTTTATTGTTTGTGCATTTATATGCATTCATGTTTAAGAGCCTTTATTGCATATTATTTATTGTTTATTTGGTTATGCATGAGTTAAGGGGGAGCTTCTTTGAAGCTTAACTTTAATCCATGCATATATAACTCCATGAGTTTTGTCATCATCAAAAAGGGGGTGATTGTTGGCCCAAAGGCCTTCTACTCTAGTTTTGATGATGATTAATTCATGTAGTTATGTGTACTAATAATCTTGTGTTATTTAGTTTCAGATCATTAATCAAGTTATTAGTTGGTGATTAGCTTCAACAAGATGATTTAGAAGCTTTCACATGTTGATTCAAGAGCCCGAGCGTCAAAGATCATATATAGCACTTGCTCGGTAGATCAAAGAGTTTTGGATCGAGTCGGCTTGGAGATTGCGCTCTACAAGAAGACATCGGTACCATAGTTTAGTTTTGTGTTTAGATCTAAAATTGTAAAGATTAGAATAGTATGATATGCTCAAGTTCACAACACACACTTTTCATGTTTTGAATATTGGTTTTCGGTTTTTTCGGTTTTAGGTTTAACCAATCTTAGTTTTCATGAATAGATAGATCAAAACAAGTTTACATGGTTTAATGTATATTAGATTTGTTCTATATACATGCATGCTTAATTTCCTAGACAAACTTAGTTTTGACTTACTTATTCATGTGTTTTATGTTTTGGTATTTTTGACAAAACATATTTTGGAATTAAAGTCAAAAACTATGATATATATATGTTTCATGTATATTGGATTTCTATCCATATGCATCATGCTTCATAGTGTTTAAATATCATGTTTTTGTATTTTGATGAGTTTTGGACAAAATGTATTTTCTATTCAAAATCCAAGTTTTAGAAAATACAGCTTTTGGTTTTTGGTAAAAATGATAAGACACAAAAATAGTTCATATTGATTGATATTTGAGCTAAACCTTTTACCACATGTTTATATATCAATGCAAAATGATAAAACTATTTTTGGTGATTTTTAGGAGTGTTAAAAGATTTTTCAAAATATTTTTAAACTATTTTTCTGACCCAGTTTTCTGTTCCAGGCTTCAACCAGTCGACTAGTCTTCTGACAAGTCGACTTGGGATGAAGTCGGTCGACCGGGTCGGTCGACCGACGTGCACAGATCTGTGCACGTTTGGCAGACACGGGACGGTCGACCGTCAGGGTCGACCGGGTCTGAGAGCAGAGCTCTCTTTTTGTTTGGGTCGACCGGGGCGGTCGACCGGTAGCTGCCAACGGGTAGAATTTGACCGTTGGACGGTCGACCGGCAGTGTATTTCTAGCATTTTCTGCTGCCAACGGCTATTTTTTTCTGGGGGCTATAAATACCCCATTAATAGCCTGTTTTCTCTAAGATTTTTTGTGCGAATTTTTCCTTACTCTCTGGTGTTTTCACAGCAATCAAAAGAAGTTTTTGGATTCAAATTGAACAATCTATTTGGTGTTTTTGCTAGGGTTTGGAATATCAAAGAAAAGGGTTTTTGGGAAAAAGAGTTTTTGATTCATCTTCTATATCTTGGTTCTAGTTTTTCTCAAGGATTTTCTTTGTGATTTTGATTTCCATTCCATTGGTTTTCTCCACACTTGAGCAACATCTACTTTCTTATTCTATAGGATCTTTGTGTGGGAGAAAGAAATTGTTTGTGGTTGTTGTTTAGACCACCAAGTTAAAAACCCAATCTTTGCTTTGTGCCTTGCCCTCATTGTGTTGAGGAAGTTGTGCATTTGGGTTGTATCCCTCAAGTTGTGAGGTGATCCTTGTGTTTGCTTTGTGCTAATCCCTCGGGTTGTGAGGTGATTGTTTTGTTGGCTTGGAGTTGTGCCTCAAGGAGGAAGTTGTGGTTGTAAAGAGGGGGTTGGGTACTCCTTGTGAGAGCTCTTTGTGGACTTGCTAGTGGATTAGAAATCCTTCGTGTGTCGAAGGCGGGGATGTAGAGCTGGGTGCTCGAACCTCGAAACATATCTTGTTGTTTGCGCTTGATCCATTGACGCTCTCTATCTCTCTCTTTACTTTGTGCCTTGCAACTATTCATATTGTGCATTCATTATTGCTTGGCTTGGTTGTGTGTGCATCACTTGTTGATTGCACTTGAGTGTATTGCATTAAGTTTTTAAATTCCGCATTGAGTTCATTAGATTAGCATAATCACCTATTCACCCCCCCCTCTAGGTGATTTTTCAAGTATACCCTAAGTCATGTATTATTGTTGTTGGCCCAAGTTGCAATTACTGGTTTCTTGTTTTGATGATAACAAAACTTATGTAGTTATTTTGTGCTAATTATGTTCAAGTGTTTAAGTATTCTTTAGGGTTCAAGAAGTTTCAAAGTGCTTTTTCCTCAAAAGGAAGGCATTGAAGTCTCAAGCTCACTTAAGGATGAGATTCAAGTTAGGACAATCAAGACTCACCCTTAGAGAAGCCCACTGGAAGATGACTTGAAAACATAGCACCTATGTAGAAAATAGTATATTAAAGTATACTATGCAATTTTGATGCTCAAGAAGTCACACACATACACAAAATTCAACTGTTCAAAATACGAGTTTTAATATCTAGTTTTCTCATTTTGGTATTTTATAAAGTTTAGTGTTTGACACATGTCCCATGATTCTCCAAGAGTATATATCCTATTTTTATTATGTATCCTGAAGCCTATGTATTACCAAGTTATTTTTATAACTTGTATAAAATAATTTAAAATTAGTTTACATTCATTTTATAGTTAAAAATAGTTTTTTAGACTTGGTCGGTTGACCGAGCGATTGTCTAAACCACGGGGTCATTTTGACCTAAGCCTGTGCATCGTGCACGTTTGTCGGGCGACTAAGTGGTCGACCGACAGACCGGGCAGTCGACCAACTGGCACTAGCTGGTCTCGGTTGAGATCGGTCGACTGGGCTATTGATCGACGCCAACGGTAAGATAAAAATATGGAATTACTAGTCGACCGGGCGGTTGACCGATGTTCTAGCATAGGTATAGTAACGATTAGTTTTTAAAAATCTGTTTTTTTGACTTTTTCTCCAACGAGTATTTTTGCACTTTTTGGATTTAATCTCTCTTAGTGACCTAATAGGCTCTCCTAATTGTGTTTTATTATTTGCCTATATATAGGGTTCATTTATAGAGGATTACTAACAATTAGTTTTTGTAAAATATTTGACTAATGAAGTTTATTCAAGAGAAATGATTTCAAGTTTTCTTACTTCAAGTGTTCTTATTTCAAAATCATTTTTTGCAAGTTTTCAACGCTTAGATTGAATCATTTCAACTGAATTTCCCTTTTATAAACTTTTTGAGTTTTATCTCATATCAAATACTATAAGAAGTTGTAAAAGGGATTGTTTGTGATTTTTATGATCTCCAAGATCTTGTTAAACTCATTGGCTTTGTGTTACCACTTGTGTAGATGATTGAGAGTTAGAGATGTGTACTCTGGTTTTGAGTATGTATTGTAATTTCTTTGTGGAGGCTCCTTTGTGAAAATATCCTTAGTGGATAGTGTTGGCCCAAAGGCCTTCCACCCTAGTTTTGATGATGATTAACTCATGTAGCTATGTTTACTAATATTCTTATGTTTTTAGTCTCAGATCATTTAACAAGATATTAGTTGGTGATTGCTTCAAAAAGAGGAGTTTGGAAGCCTTCACTTGGTGATTCGGTGCCCGAGCATCAAGATCATACCTTTGCACTCGGTGGATCACGGTTTGGGATCGAGTCTACTTGAAGATGGAGATCGTCAAGAAGACTTAGGTATCCTAATTTAGTTTAGTGTGTTTTAGATCCATTTGTAAAGCTTAGTATAGTTGATATGCTCAAGTGCACAAACACACACCTTTTATGTTTGGTTTTCATGAATAGTTGATCAAAACAAGTTTACATGGTTTTTTATATATTAGATATGTTCAATATACATACATGCTTCATATCTTAGACAAACTTATTTTGATATGTCTATTCATGAGTTTTAGGAAAAATCAGATTTCCTATTGAAAAATACAAGTTTGATAAAAATACAAGTTTTGGTTTTTGGTAAAAAATGATTAGACACAAAAATAGTTCAAATTGCTTGATAATTGAGTTAAAAATTTTATCACATGTTTATATATCAATGCAAAATGATAAAACTATTTTTGGGTATTTTTACAAGACTTAAAAAGATTTTTAGAAATAATTTAACATGTATTTTCTGTCCCTGAACAGTGGCTGACAGGCCAGGACGGCCGACCGCACGAGTCGACCGTACCAAGGGTCGGTCGACCCTTGCGGTCGACTGACGTGCATAAGCCTGTGCACGTTTGGCAGTCACAGGGACGGTCGGCCGGGCGATCGACCGGACCTGAGAGCAGTGCTCTCTGTTTCTTTGGGTCGACCGGGCGGTCGACCGGGTTTGCTCAACGGTCATATTGCAGACCGTTGGCGGTCGGCCGGGCCGGCCGACCGGTAGCCTAACGGCTAGTTTTGTTTTGGGGCTATATATACCCCATCTCTTTAAGGTTTTAACCAAGATTTTAAGAGCCAAAATTTCTCTGATATTCAAGTGTTTTAAACAAGTTTTCAAAAGAGTTTAAGTGCCAAAAGATCCATCTTTATTTTGTTTTAGGTTTTTGGAAAAAATCAAAGAAAAGAGTATTTTGGGAGATTTGTCTTGGTTTTCATTTTCTATCTTTTACAAGAGTTTTCCCAAGTATTTTTCTTTGAGTTTTTATTTTCCAAACGCCTAGTTTTCCACACTTGAGCTTATCATCTATCCTATTCTATTAGGATCCTTATTTTGTGGAAAAAGGAGAGATTGTTTGTGGTTGAAAGAGACCACCTATTGTAAACCCTCATTATTTGGTTGCTCCCTCTTTGGTAGAGGTTGAGGTTGTTGTATTGGGTTGGTGTTTGCTCCCTCTTTGGTAGAGGTGGAGATTGGTGTTTACACCCTCTTGGTGAGGTAGAGTTGGTTGTTGGTTTGTATCCCTCAAGTGTGAGGTGGATTGCTGGTTGTTTGGCTATGGGCCTACCCTTCGGTTGTGAGGCGGTGTTTGAGAGAGGAGTTCGGTACTCCCTTTATTGTAACAAATCCTCTTCGGTAGAGGTTCCCTCGGTGGGAGTATAGTGGATTAGAAATCCTTCTCGGTGAAGGCGGGACGTAGAGCTAGGGGCTCGAACCTCGAAACATATCTTTGTGTTTGCGTTTGATCCATTGTCTCTCTAACTCTCTCTTGTCTATTTGTGCAAAGCATCATTCATTATTCATATCATACATTGCTTGCATTGTACCTTGCATATTTCATATTGCTATATCTTGTGTATGCTTAGTTGTTTGTTTGTGCCTCACTTGTACTTAACCACAAGAGCTTCACATAGCACCTCAACCCATTCAAGGGGAATCAAGAGGAGTTAGTCCAGAGCCCTTCACGGGGAATTCGGCTACACTTGTGTGTTGTACTAAGTGTGTTGCAATATTGTTTTTAAGCTTCCGCATTTAGCGCATTTAGTTTCTAGGTTAGCATTATCACCTATTCACCCCCCTCTAGGTGATTTACAATTGGTATCAGAGCCTACGCTCCTGATATTTAGGCTTAACATCATAGGAGTGAGATCCTTGTTTGCTAATCTTGTTTGCATTTGCTTGCTTGCACACTCATATAGTTTACCATGGACTTCATGACCCCACCTAGTTTTGACCCTTCCAACATTCTTGTTTGGAAGATTAGGATGACCGTTTATTTACAAACCCTAGGACATAAGGTTTACCTTACCATTACTAAGAAATCCTACCTTAGTGATAGCAAGCATGTAGGGGCCAATGCTCTTGCCCTTGAGGCTATTAGAAGCACATTAAATAAAGAATATCTTATACTTGCTTCTAACTTTGATTCCGCATTTGCAGTGTGGAACTTGTTGACAACCACCACCACCTCCAAGCTTCAATTGCCAATCCAAGAGGAGGAGTCTAGTGGAGAATCCGAGTCACAATACTTATTGATCCAAGGGAATGACTCCCTTGAGGTACAATCGGAAACTCAACTAGATAGTTTTGATTCTAGTTCATGTAATGATTTTGTGATCCCCATGCTTTAAATGAAGAACTTTCTATTGTTTGTGAAAAATTAATTGAAAAATATAATTTGTTGAAAAAGAAGACTTGTGCTTTAAATAAAGAAAATGAAAAATTGTCTTCTAGACTTGACATTGTTTTGCAAGAGAAAGAGGAGATTTCTAATGAAAGGGATTCATTGAAATCTCAACTTGATCTTGCACTAAAAGAAAATGAATGTTTAAAATCTAAAAATGATTGCAATGATGTTTTGAAGAAAAATAATGTTTTAACTTCAAAAATTGATTTTGTTGTAAAAGAGAATGAGTCTTTAAAAAATGAAATTGTTTTCATTACAAAAGAATTAGATATTTGTGTTAAGAAAAATGTTTCTTTAAAAAATAAGATTGATTCACATGTTTGCCATGCTAGGGTAGTTTCACCTAGATCACCCCTTGCATGCTCCACTTTATCTTCAAGTGTTAAAAATGATATAAATATTTTGAAGAAGAGTGTTGATTGTTTGGGCTCCACTTTGAGCCAATGTGTAGTAGGCCATACACGATTGGAATCTTTATTTCGAAAGAAACAAGTTCCATCTATTCATGCACACCCTCCACAGCATACACATGCTCCTCACGGACACCATCACAACATGTATGCTCATGTGTACACTTGTACACATTGTGGACGTAAGGGCCACCTTGCTAAATTTTGTTATGATCGTATACATGTTTCTAATTTAGCAAATAATTTGTTTGGGTTAGAGAAGGTACTAACCCTCATGGACCCAAAAGACAATGGGTACCAAAGACCACCCCTCCTATTTTTGATGTAGGTGTGGGCTCTCACATGACGTGAGAGTTACCGTACCTTGGAGTGGATGCGTTCCG
Organism: Agave tequilana; assembly: GCA_038442645.1. Taxonomy (NCBI): domain Eukaryota; kingdom Viridiplantae; phylum Streptophyta; class Magnoliopsida; order Asparagales; family Asparagaceae; genus Agave; species Agave tequilana. The sequence goes on from JAVJIF010027488.1 coordinate 21,667, forward strand.
AGCTTCATGGAAATAAGTTGGATGCATCACTTTCAAGGGAAGTTTGGTGGAGAGGACCACTATGTTTTGGAGACAAGGAAGTTGCCTTCTAGGTTTTGGTAACGATTCCTAACTCCTTATTTTTATTTACATGCTTTTCATGTTTATCATATATAGCATGTTTTATTGTTTGTACATTATTATGAGAATGCCATGTTTATTAAATCCTTGACATACATGTTTAGCATTTTGAGACACCCATGTTTAATATGGACCATTATTTTTGTGTTCTCACCATTTGTTTAGCTATCATGTTTATCATAGGTTTAATAACTTGTGAATTTTCTTAATAATCATGTTTATGTTTTTCATGATTATTCATATCTTGTTTTATGCTTCATGCTTTGAATGTTAGTTTTTATTAAAACTTGGTATATATTTGTGCATATAGTGGGCCACAAATAAATCTATATATGTTTGAGCTTGAATGCTTATTTGAACCCATTAGATGTGCTAGTATAGTCTAGTTTTGATGATCCATGCATTTTAAACTTGTATTCCTATTTTTAGATTTGTTTTATGTGTATGTGTTTTCATTTCATGTATATGTCTATTTTGCCAAACCTTAAGATATACATGTATACCCTTTGAGTCATTTGGCTTTCATGCAAATCTATATATATGGACTCAATTGTGTTTAGGGATATGTATGTATACTTATTGTGTTGACAATCATACATATACCTTGAAATGAAACTTGTCTTGGTGAAAATTTAGTTTTTCTTGATTTCATGTTTATTTGTTTAACTTCATGTATATGTCTATTCTATCCAAATTATTATTATTATACATATACATCCTTTTTGAGCCAAGTGCCTTAATGCATATATTTGGTGGACTCGTTGTGTTTTGGATATGTATGTATGCTTTAATTTGTATAGGACATACATATACCTTGAAAATTAAATAGTTTTAATAATTTTGATGATTTTCATTATTTCAAGGAATTTTGAGTTTAATTGGAAATTTCATAATGCCATGTCACACATTACTTGTACACTCACCATTTTTAAATATTTCTCATGAGTATGTTTTCATGAGCATGTATGGACTTTATTGAATATTGAGTGTTTTTAAGTGCTATGTGATTTATATGTGTTTTATGAAAATTATTTTTAGTTTATTCCTTACTTGAAGGATTTTGTACTTGTTTACAAATTTTCATTTAACTAGTTACGGTATTCTTCATTTTGGTAGAGTTTTTCAAACGTACTCTATTTTTAAATCTATTTTTGAAAACCCCTACCAACTATGGGTGGTTGGACGGGAGATCATGTTCATGTATGCTTTAAAATGAAAATCATTTAAAACTTGAACCACGATTGGGTGGTATAGTAATATGAGATATACATTTGATCTTATTGTTTCAATTGGTATCATTGGACTCTTTCAATTGGTATCAATTTTGACCTTTCTTTTATACTCATATATGTTTGTATGTATGTATGCTTTCAATTTCCAAGAATATCAATTTCTATTGGTATTTACTTTTCATACATATATATGTGTTTGTTTATGCTAAAGCTTGAGGTTTAACCTTATTTCAATTGATTCAATTTTCAATTGGTATCTTATTATAAGCTTATGCATGTGTTTTGTTGGTATTTCATAAAGGGGAGAAAATTCGATTTTCATGTTTACAATTGATATTTGTTTTCCACTCCCATACTTTATGATTGAAAATTTTCAATTTGGTATCAAATGTTCAAAATGAAAAATATTTACAATTGGTATCAAAATTTTTGTTTTAGACAAAAGGGGAGAACATTTTTTTTAACCCTTTTATTGATTCATTGTTTCGAACAAAAAGGGGGAGAAAAATTTATTGTTTTGCTTTTACCCCTTATTGAAAATTGTTTCTTTGTATTAATAAGGAAGAGAAGATTTTGTTTTGTTTTGGTTTTTACCCCTTTGTTGATGATTGACAAAAAGGGGAGAATTATTTGAGAGTTTAACATGCATATATAAAACCAAAATCTTTTTAATGCATGATTTGTATGAGTTTATATATGCACATTTATGTTTTTGCATATATTAAGTTTAATTTAGTTTAATTTTAATTGGTATCTAGAGCATGTTTTGTTTTGAACATTTCATTGGTATCTAAAACCTTTTATTGTTTATGCACAGATATGCATGTTTTATGTTTCATGTTTCATGTTTAAGAGCTTTCATTGCATATTTTTATGCTTATTTGTTTATGCATGAGTTAAGGGGGGGCTTCTTTGAAGCTTAACTTTAATCCATGCATATATAACTCCATGAGTTTTGTCATCATCAAAAAGGGGGAGATTGTTGGCCCAAAGGCCTTCCACCCTAGTTTTGATGATGATTAACTCATGTAGTTATGTTTACTAATATTCTTGTATTTTTAGTCTCAGATCATTTAACAAGATATTAGTTGGTGATTGCTTCAAAAAGAGGAGTTTGGAAGTCTACACTTGGAGATTCCGATGCCCGAGCATCAAGATCATACCTTTGCACTCGGTGGATCACGGTTTGGGATCGAATCTACTTGAAGATGGAGATCGTCAAGAAGACTTAGGTATCCTAGTTTAGTTTAGTGTGTTTTAGATCCATTTGTAAAGCTTAGTATAGTTGATATGCTCAAGTGCACAAACACACACCTTTTATGTTTGGTTTTCATGAATAGTTGATCAAAACAAGTTTACATGATTTTTATGTATATTAGATATGTTCAATATACATACATGCTTCATATCTTAGACAAACTTATTTTGATATGTCTATTCATGAGTTTTAGGAAAAATCAGATTTCCTATTGAAAAATACAAGTTTGATAAAAATACAAGTTTTGGTTTTTGGTAAAAAATGATAAGACACAAAAATAGTTCAAATTGCTTGATAATTGAGTTGAAATTTTTATCACATGTTTATATATCAATGCAAAATGATAAAACTATTTTTGGGTATTTTTATAAGACTTAAAAAGATTTTTAGAAATAATTTAACATGTGTTTTCTGTCCCTGAATAGTGGCTGACAGGCCAGGACGGCCGACCGCACGGGTCGACCGTACCAAGGGCCGGTCGACCCTTGCGGTCGACCGACGTGCACAAGCCTGTGCACGTTTGGCAGTCACAGGGACGGTCGGCCGGGCGGCCGACCGGACCTGAGAGCAGTGCTCTCTATTTCTTTGGGTCGACCGGGCGGTCGACCGGGTTTGCCCAACGGTCATATTTCAGACCGTTGGCGGTCGGCCGGGCCGGCCAACCGGTAGTCTGTTAGGCTGCCAGATCAGCCTAACGGCTAGTTTTGTTTTGGGGCTATATATACCCCATCTCTTTAAGGTTTTAACCAAGATTTTAAGAGCCAAAATTTCTCTGATATTCAAGTATTTTAAACAAGTTTTCAAAAGAGTTTAAGTGCCAATAGATCCATCTTTATTTTGTTTTAGGTTTTTGGAAAAATCAAAGAAAAGAGTATTTTGGGAGATTTGTCTTGGTTTTCATTTTCTATCTTTTACAAGAGTTTTCCCAAGTATTTTTCTTTGAGTTTTTATTTTCCAAACACCTAGTTTTTCACACTTGAGCTTATCATCTATCCTATTCTATTAGGATCCTTGTTTTGTGGAAAAAGGAGAGATTGTTTGTGGTTGAAAGAGACCACCTATTGTAAACCCTCATTATTTGGTTGTTCCCTCTTTAGTAGAGGTTGAGGTTGTTGTATTGGGTTGGTGTTTGCTCCCTCTTTGGTAGAGGTGGAGATTGGTGTTTACTCCCTCTTGGTGAGGTGGAGTTGGTTGTTGGTTTGTATCCCTCAAGTGTAAGGTGGATTGTTGGTTGTTTGGCTACGGGCCTACCCCTCGGTTGTGAGGCGGTGTTTGAGAGAGGAGTTCGGTACTCCCTTTGTTGTAACAAATCCTCTTCGGTAGAGGTTCCCTCGGTGGGAGTATAGTGGATTAGAAATCCTTCTCGGTGAAGGCGGGGACGTAGAGCTAGGGGCTCGAACCTCGAAACATATCTTTATGTTTGCGTTTGATCCATTGTCTCTCTAACTCTCTCTTGTTTATTTGTGCAAAGCATCATTCATTATTCATATCATACATTGCTTGCATTGTACCTTGCATATTTCATATTGCTATATCTTGTGTATACTTGGTTGTTTGTGTGTGCCTCACTTGTACTTAACCACAAGAGCTTCACATAGCACCTCAACCCATTCAAGGGGAATCAAGAGGAGTTAGTCCAGAGTCCTTCACGGGGAATTCGGCTACACTTGTGTGTTGTACTAAGTGTGTTGCAATATTATTTTTAAGCTTCCGCATTTAGCGCATTTAGTTTCTAGATTAACACTATCACCTATTCACCCCCCTCTAGGTGATTTACAGATAGTGTAATCCTTCATGCGGTTTTAAATTTTTTTGATGATTTCTCTTGTGAATTTTTAGATAAGAAAACAAATACTCGTGTTCTTTTCATGAAAATAATGTTTATATGATTGACATGCTTAATTTAACTTGTAATGCCACTTATTTGAATGCTTTTAATGAAGATTCTTGATTTTGACATAGCAGACTAGGTTACGTTTCGTTTGACCATTTATCCTAAATTAATTCTAAAGTCTGTTGGCCCAAAGGCCATTAGCCCGGTATTTTGATGATAATAAAACATATTTAGTTATGTTTTTAACAATCTTGTTTAAAAGTGTTTCAGGTTTAAAACAAGTTGATTTGACGGCTCTACATCAAGACTCACAATTTGGACGCCGCTAATGATTTGGATTCCCAAGCCTTGCACGGTAGAAAAGCTTCGGGATCAAACATAGAAGAAAGATACAAGATTTGTAATTTATTTTTTATTTTTAGATATTTTGTCAAAAGCTAAATGATAGAGGTAGAATACTTGGGATTGTCACTCACACACACTTAGTGTTGCTTCATGGCTTCAAAACAATTTTCATTTCAGAATTTATAACTTGGTTTTTAGAAACACCATGTTTGGAAAAATAAGTTTTAGAAAAAAAAACCATTTTTCCATTTTATCAAAAGGATTTTTCATGAAATAAAGTTCTAACATGTTTGGGTGATGATCGATGATCACACTCTAAGTTTTATTAGTTATAGAACCTTGTTTACAAATCCTTAAACCAAAAATATTTTAACCAAAAATTCCCTTTCCTTTTTAGCAGACTCTGAAAACAGATCTGACAGAGTCCAGTCGACCGACCCGGTCGACCGACGTGCACGGCTGTGCATGTGTGCACGTCGGCCGACCGCCCGGTCGTCCGGAATCTATGTCAGTGCTCTCTGTTTATTTCGGATGACCGGACGGTCGACCGTAAGAGAGTTCCACTCTCAGGCAGAGCTGCGGTCGCCCGAGTCGGCCGACCGTTTTCCCCCAACGGTCGGATTTATGACCGTTGGCGATCGGCCGGCCCGATCGACCGGTAGCTGTCAGAAAGTCTGACAGACTCCAACAGCTCTATTTTTCTGGACAGATTTTGTTGGGTTTCACCCCAACGACTCTATTGAGCTGTGTAGGCTGTTTTCCATCCCCTATAAATAGTGGGACTATTTTACAAACAAGATACAAGATTTACATATAAGATTTACAAGTTTTCAAAAGCCTTTCATTTTAGAAAAAGATTTTCTCTCTAAGCCAAAAGTTTCCAACAGTTTCTTGAAGCAAACCTCTCTACTTCTCTCTAGTCTTTTGCACTTCACAATCCCAAGTATCATCTCTTTCATATTGGTTATAGGATTGTGCGAAGTGAGCCTTTTGTGATCAAGTGTGATCATCTTATTTCATTGAGCGAAGTTGTAGAGGCATCGGCCTCAAGCGAGCGCGTGTGCTCCAAGTGGTGTTGCGGCATCACGAGAGATAGGACAAGTGTGTCCTTGTATTGACGATCTAGTGGGATCACCAATAGTGGAAATCCTTCAAGTGTGAAGGCGGGGACGTAGAGCGTGGCTCGAACCTCAGAAAAATTCCTCGTGTTTGCGTTTGATCAAATTTCTCTAAACTTTATCTCCTTATTACTTGCATTATTTATTGCTTACTATCTTGCAAGTTATTTAAATTGTGTTGTTTGTTTAAATTGATTTTAAATTCTGCATTATTGTCATATCATATAGCCTTCACCTATTCACCCCCCTCTAAGTGATTTCAATTGGTATCAGAGCCAAACCCTACTATTTAGTTTAACTACCTTAGGGAGATCCCTGTATTTGGCTATATCATTTTGTTGCATTCTTCATTTATTGTTCATCTTATTCATTATCCATGGCATCAATTGATTTTTGTAGCATCAAGTCCCCACCCAAGTTTGATGGCTTGAACTTCCCTATTTGGAAGGTCAAGATGAACCTTTTCCTTAAGTCCCTAGGAGTTAGGGTAGCTAGGGCCATAACCAAAGAATTTATAGAACCTCTCACCGATGAGAGAACATGGTCCGAAGACACCACCAAGGACTATGAGGCCAATTCTAGGGCTCAATATGCTTTAACTCAAGCCCTTAATGAAGATGACCTTTCACGCATCATTAACTGTAAATCCGCATTTGAAGTGTGGAATGTTTTGATTGTTACTCGTGAGGGAACGTCCCAAGTCAAGAGATCTAAGATTGACTTGCTTCGTTCTCAATATGAAAATTTTTACATGCTTGAAAATGAAAGTATTGATGATATGCTCACTCGTTTCACTAAGATAACTAATGCATTATCTTCTTTAGGTGATACGATCGACAATGACCAAAAGATTCGGAAGGTCATTAGAGCTCTTTCCAAAACTTGGGAAGTCAAGGCAACCACCCGCAAGGAGCTCAACGATCGGGAGGAGATGGACTTCTCCGGCTTCATCGGCAATCTCAAAACACATGAGATGGAGATGAAAGTTAGAGAAGAAAGGGAGGCGCCAAAGAAGAAAGCCCTCGCTTTCAAAGCCACTCCATCCAACCATGACGAGGAGGACTCATCGAAAGACTACGATGAGGACTTTGCCATTCTCATCCGGAAGGTGGGCAAAATGTTTTACAAGAAGGGACGCAAAGCAACTTCCGAAGAGGAAAACCTCAAGAAAGATTTGAAAGAAAAAGAGAGGAGCCGGGTCCTTACTTTCATTGCAAGAAGATCGGATATCTCATCGCCGATTGCCCCGCTCTCTAAGCCACAACCTCCAAGAATGGGCCAAAGAAGAAGAAAGCTATGGTGGCCACATGGGATGACTCGGAGTCGGAATCCGAAGAGGAGATCGACACCGCCAACATGTGCTTCATGGCACATGGGGAAGATGCATCAAAGGTATATCTTGAAAACTCCATAGATGATGATGAATTAACTATGGATGAACTTGCACAATTTTTCGAAGAGCTGCAACATAGATATGAGATTTCACAATCTCAAAATAAGAAATTAAAAAAGGAAAATGAATCTTTGAAAAATAAATTTGATCTTGTTTTAAAAGAGAAAAATGATTTAGAAAATTCTTTTGAAAAGATGAAAAAGGACTTTGAAAATTATAAAATATCTACTAAAGGAAAAAGCCCCATTTCATCTTGTAACAAAAATGAAATTTTGGAAATTCAAAAACGAGTTGATGTTTTGGATTCAACTCTTAAAAAGTGTGCCTTTGATTTAAACAAGTTTGCATCTAGGTTTCCCAAAGGAATAACCCAAGGGAAACACACTCACCATCCACATGCACGGAAACATGCACACACACATAAGCATGCATACATGTATGGTAGTGGTAGGATTTATGTTTGCACTCATTGTGGCCGCAAAGGCCATTTAGAAAAATTTTGTTTTGCTAAGCTTAACATGACAAATAAACATGTTTGGGTTCGCCCCGGTACTAACCCTAAAGGACCCAAAAGGATATGGGTACCAAAACACACACCAAATTTAATTGATACAGGTGGGTCTTTTTCCTCCAAGACTTAGGGAGAGATGGTGCTCGGGTGGTGGATGCAACAATGCCTAACGAACGTATCATCGCTTGCATCGCTATCATAGAGGCACCTATTTTGGAGAATGCCCTCGGTTTGGTAAATTCTCCACATAAAAGTTTTTTTTTATGCATAGGATTGTTAGTTTACCATGTTGATATATTGATATATGTTAGAGTAAACTTGCACTTTCATCATGCTTTTATGTATGTTTGTTTTTATATTTTTTATGTCCACATGTCTAGATTTAATTGAATATGTATTTTTAGTTTGTCAAAACTAAATAAATATTTAAAACATTTTAAAGAAAATACTTAGAGATGGCAATTGCGTACCTCAACTCATATCTAAAGGAATCTCGAGGAGAAGTACAGAACCCTTCACCGGGTATTCAGCTTCAACATCTCTAAACCTTTGTTTTATATGCAAAATAAAAAAATATAAAAATATTTGTGTAAATTTTGTTGATAATTTTAACTAATAAAGTTTAAATCATGTTTTAAAACTTTTTTTGTTGAAAATATTCTCTTTTATTATTTTCAAACTATTTTAGATAATTTTTTTTTGTTTTTGCTGCTGACAGTTTTTGGGCAAGACCGGCCGACCGGAGCTGATATCCGGCCGACCGACCCTGCCTAGAAGAATTTTTTATTCTTCCTCTGTGGGCGGCCGACCTGAGCGGTCGACCGTTTCGTCTGTCAGTGCTCTCTGGTATTTTCGGTCGACCGGACCGGTCGACCGGGCGACGGGAATCTGCTTTTTACCCACCCTATTTAAAGCCCTAATCTCTCAATCCTCTCATTTTTTCTCCACCGACTCTTCACTTCCTCTCCCTAAAAAACCCTAACTACTTCATTCCATCTAAATCCAACCCAAATTCAAGCCTAGATCTCTCAAAAATTTCCTGGATCGTCAGTCTCAGGCCTGATCTACGTGTTTTCTCAAGGATTTTCGGGTTGTAAGCTCTTGATCTTCAACCCTTCAGGGTAAAAATCATATTTTTCCTTAGATCTTACTTTCAATCTTGTTATCCATCTTATTTTTGCTAAGATCCTTCCTTCATCTAGACTAGATCAAGCCCTCACCTTGTTATTTTTCAGTTTTTGACCTAGATCTAACATTTCAACCTAAAATATGCCTAAAAGATCTAGATCCGAGAAGGGAAAATCCATAGCCCCTTCTTCCTCTACCAAAACCAAACCTCCTTTTGTTTTCTCCCAAGCTGAACATCGATACATTCTCCTTTCAGAGAGGACTATAATTTCTAGTAGAAGTGTGGTTCTTCAAGATTTTGAACATCTCAATATACCACAAATTTTGAGGAACAACTCTTTGGATCAATTCATGTCTATTAGAGAACCCGTGTACACCTCACTTATTCCATACTTTTACACAAATCTGGCTTATGAGGGTAACCGGGTTAGGTCTAGGGTTCTTGGAAGAGACATTGATATCTCTCTCCAAGAATTTACTGATCTTCTGCATCTCTCCTGTGAGGGAGTAGATGTCTATTCCTTTGACCTACATGACTTTGAGTATCCGGCCGGTGAGTCTGCGCTCACCGCGTCAACCTTGATTCACGGGGATGACAACCCCGGACTAGTGAGAAATGAGGAAGTGAGATACTTCACTCTCACTGCTCAAGTTCTCGCTAAGTTTATCTTTTATAACATCATGCCCAAGTCGGGAGAATATAGTCATGCCAGGGGACCTGTCCCATTGATTATCTTTTGCCTTCTGAAAGGCATCAAGATTAACATCCCCTGGTTTATCATCTCCCACATGACTTCAGATCATGTTTTTGTCCCCACTAGGCACTTACCTTATGGGATGCTTATCTCCTATTTTCTCAAACAACTTAATTTTGACCTGTCCTCTGTGAGACCTACAGAACCCTCCGTGAATCTGAGCAGCACTCTCTTGAAGAGGATGCAAGTTAGGGTGCGTCATGATGCACCCCAACAGCCTGCGGTTCCTCCTTCTTCCTCTGTTTCAGGGTCTTCATCTATTCCAGGGTCTTCTTCTGCTCCAGGGTCATCTATTCCATCAGACCTCCAGGCTTTCATTTCTTCTGAGCTCCGAGCTCAATTCCAGGAGCATCATTCTTTGATTTCCGCTGAGATCCAGCAGCACCACACCCAGATCATTGCGGAGATAGCGGCACATCGTGAGGAGATTGCCACTCGCTACCAAGAACTTCGCAACGACATGTGCTATTTTGCTGATTTCATGCGATACATGGATTCGCAATTTGTTGCACTCTATGTGAGGTATGACATGCGAGCACCGGACCCCACGACGTATGCACGACCGCTTCCTTCCTCCGGCCCTCAATTTCCGACCAGGCCTCCTACCGCTCCTCCAGCACCATAGCCAGCGGTCGCTGCTATTGATTCTGAGGAGGAGGATGATGAGGATGATGATGATGCTATTATGGCTGATAAGGATGCAGATGTTGCTGCGGGAGATGAAGACGACTTATCTGAGGAGGATGACGATGAGGAGTGATTTCCCCTTTTGATGATGTCAAAAAGGGGGAGAGATATTTTTGAGAGACTTCTTGGGCTGTATTACCTCTTTTGTATTTGTATTTTGTGTTGTTGGACATATGTAGTATCTTGTTTAGTACTTTGTTTTTGTGTGGACATGTATTTTTATGTCTTGTATGAACATGAGTTATTTATGGCACGAGTTACTCTTTTATGGCATGGACATGTGTATTTATGCATGGTTGATTACTATTTGTGCTATTTATTTATGCCTGAGTATCTCTTTGTTATATGCATGTGTTGAGGGGGAGCTTCACTTGAAGTCTCCACCCAAAATATTTGTGATGACTATATATGTTTTGTCATCATCAAAAAGGGGGAGATTGTTGGCCTAAAGGCCATTAGCCAGATATTTTGATGATAACAAAACATATTTAGTTATGTTTTTAACAATCTTGTTTAAAAGTGTTTCAGGTTTAAAACAAGTTGATTTGACGGCTCCACATCAAGACTCACAATTTGGACGCCGCTAAAGATTTGGATTCCCAAGCCTTGCATGGTAGAAAAGCTTCAAGATCAAACATAGAAGAAAGATACAAGATTTGTAATTTATTTTTATCTTTAGATATTTTGTCAAAACCTAAATGATAGAGATAGAATACTTGGGATTGTCACTCACACACACTTAGTGTTGCTTCATGGCTTCAAAACAATTTTCATTTCAGAATTTATAACTTGGTTTTTAGAAATACCATGTTTGGAAAAATAAGTTTTAGAAAAAAAAACCATTTTTCAATTTTATCAAAAGGATTTTTCATCAAATAAAGTTCTAACATGTTTGGGTGATGATCGATGATCACATTCTAAGTTTTATTAGTTATAGAACCTTGTTTACAAATCCTTAAACCAAAAATATTTTAAACAAAAATTCCCTTTCCTTTTTAGCAGACTCTGAAAACAGATCTGACAGAGTCCGGTCGACCGACCCAGTCGACCGACGTGCACGGCTGTGCATGTGTGCACGTCGGCTGACCGCCCGGTCGTCCGGAATCTATGTCAGTGCTCTCTGTTTATTTCGGACGACCGGACGGTCGACCGTAAGAGAGTTCCACTCTCAGGCAGAGCTGCGGTCGCCCGAGTCGGCCGACCGTTTTCCCCCAACGGTCGGATTTATGACCGTTGGCGGTCGGCCGGCCGGTCGACCGGTAGTTGTCAGAAAGTCTGACAGACTCCAACAGCTCTATTTTTCTGAACAGATTTTGTTGGGTTTCACCCCAACGACTCTATTGAGCTGTGTAGGCTGTTTTCCATCCCCTATAAATAGTGGGATAATTTTACAAACAAAATACAAGATTTACATATAAGATTTACAAGTTTTCAAAAGCCTTTCATTTTAGAAAAAGATTTTCTCTCTAAGCCAAAAGTTTCCAACATTTTCTTGAAGCAAACCTCTCTACTTCTCTCTAGTCTTTTGCACTTCACAATCCCAAGTATCATCTCTTTCATATTGGTTATAGGATTGTGCGAAGTGAGCCTTTTGTGATTAAGTGTGATCATCTTATTTCATTGAGCGAAGTTGTAGAGGCATCGGCCTCAAGCGAGCGCGTGTGCTCCAAGTGGTGTTGCGGCATCACGAGAGATAGGACAAGTGTGTCCTTATATTGACGATCCAGTGGGATCACCAATAGTGGAAATCCTTCAAGTGTGAAGGCGGGGACGTAGAGCGTGGCTCGAACCTCGGAAAAATTCCTCGTGTTTGCGTTTGATCAAATTTCTCTAAACTCTATCTCCTTATTACTTGCATTATTTATTGCTTACTATCTTGCAAGTTATTTAAATTGTGTTGTTTGTTTAAATAGATTTTAAATTCTGCATTATTGTCATATCATATAGCCTTCACCTATTCACCCCCCCTCTAAGTGATTTCAATTGGTATCAGAGCCAAACCCTATAATTTGGTTTAACCACCTTAGGGAGATCCCTGTATTTGGCTATATCATTTTGTTGCATTCTTCATTTATTGTGCATCTTATTCATTATCCATGGCTTCAATTGATTTTTGTAGCATCAAGTCCCCACCCAAGTTTGATGGCTTGAACTTCCCTATTTGGAAGGTCAAGATGAACCTTTTCCTTAAGTCCCTAGGAGTTAGGGTAGCTAGGGCCATAACCAAAGAATTTATAGAACCTCTCACCGATGAGAGAACATGGTCCGAGAACACCACCAAGGACTATGAGGCCAATGCTAGGGCTCAATATGCTTTAACTCAAGCCCTTAATGAAGATGACCTTTCACGCATCATTAACTGTAAATCCGCATTTAAAGTGTGGAATGTTTTGATTGTTACTCGTGAGGGAACGTCCCAAGTCAAGGGATCTAAGATTGACTTGCTTCGTTCTCAATATGAAAATTTTTACATGCTTGAAAATGAAAGTATTGATGATATGCTCACTCGTTTCACCAAGATAACTAATGTATTATCTTCTTTAGGTGATACGATCGACAATGACCAAAAAATTCGGAAGGTCATTAGAGCTCTTCCCAAAGCTTGGGAAGTCAAGGCAACCACCCTTAAGGAGCTCAACGATCGGGAGGAGATGGACTTCTCCGGCTTCATCGGCAATCTCAAAACACATGAGATGGAGATGAAAGTTAGAGAAGAAAGGGAGGCGCTAAAGAAGAAAGCCCTCGCTTTCAAAGCCACTCCATCCAACCATGACGAGGAGGACTCATCGGAAGACTACGATGAGGACTTTGCCATTCTCATCCGGAAGGTGGGCAAAATGTTTTACAAGAAGGGGAGGTAAAGCAACTTCCGAAGAGGAAAACCTCAAGAAAGATTTGAAAGAAAAAGAGAGGAGCCGGGTCCTTACTTTCATTGCAAGAAGATCGGATATCTCATCGCCGATTGCCCCGCTCCCCAAGCCACAACCTCTAAGTATGGGCCAAAGAAGAAGAAAGCTATGGTGGCCACATGGGATGACTCGGAGTCGGAATCCGAAGAGGAGATCGACACCGCCAACATGTGCTTCATGGCACATGGGGAAGATGCATCAAAGGTATATCTTGAAAACTCCATAGATGATGATGAATTAACTATGGATGAACTTGCACAATTTTTCGAAGAGCTACAACATAGATATGAGATTTCACAATCTCAAAATAAGAAATTAAAAAAGGAAAATGAATCTTTGAAAAATAAATTTGATCATGTTTTAAAAGAGAAAAATGATTTAGAAAATTCTTTTGAAAAGATGAAAAAGGACTTTGAAAATTATAAAATATCTACTAAAGGAAAAAGCACCATTTCATCTTGTAACAAAAATGAATTTTTGGAAATTCAAAAACGAGTTGTTGTTTTGGATTCAACTCTTAAAAAGTGTGCCTTTGATTTAAACAAGTTTGCATCTAGGTTTACCAAAGGAATAACCCAAGGGAAACACACTCACCATCCACATGCACGGAAACATGCACACACACATAAGCATGCATACATGTATGGTAGTGGTAGGATTTATGTTTGCACTCATTGTGGCCGCAAAGGCCATTTAGAAAAATTTTGTTTTGCTAAGCTTAACATGACAAATAAACATGTTTGGGTTCGCCCCGATACTAACCCTAAAGGACCCAAAAGGATATGGGTACCAAAAGACACACCGAATTTATTGATACAGGTGGGTCTTCTTCCTCCAAGACTTAGGGAGAGATGGTGCCCGGGTGGTGGATGCAACAATGCCTAACGAACGTATCATCGCTTGCATCGCTATCATAGAGGCACCTATTTTGGAGAATGCCCTCGGTTTGGTAAATTCTCCACATAAAAGTTTTTTTTTATGCATAGGATTGTTAGTTTACCATGTTGGTATATTGATATATGTTAGAGTAAACTTGCACTTTCATCATGCTTTTATGTATGTTTGTTTTTATATTTTTTATGTCCACATGTCTAGATTTAATTGAATATGTATTTTTAGTTTGTCAAAACTAAATAAATATTTAAAACATTTTAAAGCAAATACTTAGAGATGGCAATTGCGCACCTCAACTCATATCTAGAGGAATCTCGAGGAGAAGTACAGAACCCTTCACCGGGTATTCGGCTTCAACATCTCTAAACCTTTGTTTTATATGGAAAATAAAAAAATATAAAAATATTTGTGTAAATTTTGTTGATAATTTTAACTAATAAAGTTTAAATCATGTTTTAAAACTTTTTTTGTTGAAAATATTCTCTTTTATTATTTTCAAACTATTTTAGATAATTTTTTTTTGTTTTTGCTGCTGACAGTTTTTGGGCAAGACCGGCCGACCGGAGCTGATATCCGGCCGACCGACCCTGTCTGGAAGAATTTTTTATTCTTCCTCTCTGGGCGGCCGACCTGAGCGGTCGACCGTTTCGTCTGTCAGTGCTCTCGGGTATTTTCGGTCGACCGGACCGGTCGACCAGGCGACGGGAATCTGCTTTTTACCCACCCTATTTAAATCCCTAATCTCTCAATCCTCTCATTTTTTCTCCACCGACTCTTCACTTCCTCTCCCTAAAAAACCCTAACTACTTCATTCCATCTAAATCCAACCCAATTCAAGCCTAGATCTCTCAAAAATTTCCTGGATCGTCAGTCTCAGGCCTGATCTACGTGTTTTCTCAAGGATTTTCGGGTTGTAAGCTCTTGATCTTCAACCCTTCAAGGTAAAAATCATATTTTTCCTTAGATCTTACTTTCAATCTTGTTATCCATCTTATTTTTGCTAAGATCCTTCCTTCATCTAGACTAGATCAAGCCCTCACCTTGTTATTTTTCAGTTTTTGACCTAGATCTAACATTTCAACCTAAAATATGCCTAAAAGATCTAGATCCGAGAAGGGAAAATCCATAGCCCCTTCTTCCTCTACCAAAACCAAACTCCTTTTGTTTTCTCCCAAGATGAACATCGATACATTCTCCTTTCAGAGAGGACTATAATTTCTAGTAGAAGTGTGGTTCTTCAAGATTTTGAACATCTCAATATACCACAAATTTTGAGGAACAACTATTTGGATCAATTCATGTCTATTAGAGAACCCGTGTACACCTCACTTATTCCATACTTTTACACAAATCTGGCTTATGAGGGTAACCGGGTTAGGTCTAGGGTTCTTGGAAGAGACATTGATATCTCTCTCTAAGAATTTACTGGTCTTCTGTATCTCTCCTGTGAGGGAGTAGATGTCTATTCCTATGACCTACATGACTTTGAGTATCCGGCCGATGAGTCTGCGCTCACTGCGTCAACCTTGATTCACGGGGATGACAACCCCGGACTAGTGAGAAATGAGGAAGTGAGATACTTCACTCTCACTGCTCAAGTTCTCGCTAAGTTTATCTTTTATAACATCATGCCCAAGTCGGGAGAATATAGTCATGCCAGGGGACCTGTCCCATTGATTATCTATTGCCTTCTGAAAGGCATCAAGATTAACATCCCTCGGTTTATCATCTCCCACATGACTTCAGATCATGTTTTTGTCCCCACTTGGCACTTACCTTATGGGATGCTTATCTCCTATTTTCTCAAACAACTTGATTTTGACCTGTCCTTTGTGTGACCTACAGAACCCTCCGTGAACCTGAGCAGCACTCTCTTGAAGAGGATGCAAGTTAGGGTGCGTCATGATGCACCCCAACAGCCTGCAGTTCCTCCTCCTTCCTCTGTTTTAGGGTCTTCATCTATTCCAGGGTCTTCTTCTGCTCCAGGGTCATCTATTCCATCAGACCTCCAGGCTTTCATTTCTTCTGAGCTCCGAGCTCAATTCCAGGAGCATCATTCTTTGATTTCCGTTGAGATCCAGCAGCACCACACCCAGATCACTGCGGAGATAGCGGCACATCGTGAGGAGATGGCCACTCGCTACCAAGAACTTCGCAACGAAATGTGCTACTTTGCTAATTCCATGCGATACATGGATTCGCAATTTGGTGCACTCTATGTGAGGTATGACATGCGAGCACCGGACCCCACGGCGTATGCACGACCGCTTCCTTCCTCCGGCCCTCAATTTCCGACCAGGCCTCCTACCGCTCCTCCAGCACCACAGCCAGCGGTCGCTGCTATTGATTCTGAGGAGGAGGATGATGAGGATGATGATGATGCCATTATGGCTGATAAGGATGCAGAGGTTGCTGCGGGAGATGAGGACGACTTGTCTGAGGAGGACGATTCTGAGGAGGACGACGATGAGGAGTGATTTCCCCTTTTGATGATGTCAAAAAGGGGAGAGATATTTATGAGAGACTTCTTGGGCTGTATTACCTCTTTTGTATTTGTATTTTGTGTTGTTGGACATATGTAGTATTTTGTTTAGTACTTTGTTTTTGTGTGGACATGTGTTTTTATGTTTGTATGAACATGAGTTATTTATGGCATGAGTTACTCTTTTATGGCGTGGACATGTGTATTTATGCATGGTTGATTACTATTTGTGCTATTTATTTATGCCTGAGTATCTCTTTGTTATATGCATGTGTTGTGGGGGAGCTTCACTTGAAGTCTCCACCCAAAATATTTGTGATGACTATATATGTTTTGTCATCATCAAAATGGGGGAGATTGTTGGCCCAAAGGCCATTAGCCCGATATTTTGATGATAACAAAACATATTTAGTTATGTTTTTAACAATCTTGTTTAAAAGTGTTTCAGTTTAAAACAAGTTGATTTGACGGCTCCACATCAAGACTCACAATTTGGACGCCGCTAAAGATTTGGATTCCCAAGCCTTGCACGGTAGAAAAGCTTCGGGATCAAACATAGAAGAATGATACAAGATTTGTAATTTATTTTTTATCTTTAGATATTTTGTCAAAACCTAAATGATAGAGATAGAATACTTGGGATTGTCACTCACACACACTTAGTGTTGCTTCATGGCTTCAAAACAATTTTCATTTCAGAATTTATAACTTGGTTTTTAGAAATACCATGTTTGGAAAAATAAGTTTTAGAAAAAAAACCATTTTTCAATTTTATCAAAAGATTTTTCATCAAATAAAGTTCTAACATGTTTGGGTGATGATCGATGATCACACTCTAAGTTTTATTAGTTATAGAACCTTGTTTACAAATCCTTAAACCAAAAATATTTTAACCAAAAATTCCCTTTCCTTTTTAGCAGACTCTGAAAACAGATCTGACAGAGTCCGGTCGACCGACCCAGTCGACCGACGTGCACGGCTGTGCATGTGTGCACGTCGGCTGACCGCCCGGTCGTCCGGAATCTATGTCAGTGCTCTCTGTTTATTTCGGACGACCGGACGGTCGACCGTAAGAGAGTTCCACTCTCAGGCAGAGCTGCGGTTGCCCGAGTCGGCCGACCGTTTTCCCCCAACGGTCGGATTTATGACCGTTGGCGGTCGGCCGGCCCGGTCGACCGGTAGCTGTCAGAAAGTCTGACAGACTCCAACAGCTCTATTTTTCTGGACAGATTTGTTGGGTTTCACCCCAACGACTCTATTGAGCTGTGTAGGCTGTTTTCCATCCCCTATAAATAGTGGGACTATTTTACAAACAAGATACAAGATTTACATATAAGATTTACAAGTTTTCAAAAGCCTTTCATTTTAGAAAAAGATTTTCTCTCTAAGCCAAAGTTTCCAACACTTTCTTGAAGCAAACCTCTCTACTTCTCTCTAGTCTTTTGCACTTCACAATCCCAAGTATCATCTCTTTCATATTGGTTATAGGATTGTGCGAAGTGAGCCTTTTGTGATCAAGTGTGATCATCTTATTTCATTGAGCGAAGTTGTAGAGGCATCGGCCTCAAGCGAGCTCGTGTGCTCCAAGTGGTGTTGCGGCATCACGAGAGATAGGACAAGTGTGTCCTTGTATTGACGATCCAGTGGGATCACCAATAGTGGAAATCCTTCAAGTGTGAAGGCGGGGACGTAGAGCGTGGCTCGAACCTCGGAAAATTCCTCGTGTTTGCGTTTGATCAAATTTCTCTAAACTCTATCTCCTTATTACTTGCATTATTTATTGCTTACTATCTTGCAAGTTATTTAAATTGTGTTGTTTGTTTAAGTAGATTTTAAATTCCGCATTATTGTCATATCATATAGCCTTCACCTATTCACCCCCCCTCTAGGTGATTTCAAAGTCTAGGTGAAAGGCATTCCTTGTTTGAAGTTTGAAAAGAACCGCATTTGTGATGCGCCTCAACTTGAAAAATAAACCAAGTTCCCTTTCAAAACAATCAAGGATATCATGACAATTAGACCTTTAAAGTTAATTCACATAGATTTATTTGGCCAAACTAAAACTAAAAGTCTTAGTGGTAATAGTTTTGTTTTTGTTTTAATTGATGATTTCTTGAGATTTACATGGGTTTTCTTTTTAGAACATAAAAATGAAGCTTTTTCGCATTTTCATGTTTTTAGAAAAAGGGTTGAAAAAGAAAAGAATTTTTCAATTTTACGCATAAGAAGTGATAGAGGTGGTGGATTCATCAACCACTCTTTTATCACTTATTGTGAAGAAAATAATTATCTTGTCTTAAAACTTAATAACAAAATGGAGTCTTTAAAAGAAAGAATCGCATCCTTCAAGAAATGGCTAGACAATGATTAGTGAATATGAACTCCCTCAATATTTTATGGGCCGGCCGTAAACACTTCATGTTACATTGGAAATCAAATTTTTTTTCATAAAAATTCAAAAAAATTTCCTTTGAGATTTCTTATTTGAGAAAACTAAATGTTTCCTATTTTAAAGTCTTTGGTTGCAAGTGTTTTATTTTAAATACAAAAGGTAATTTGGGCAAGTCTGATCTACACTCTTTTGATGCTATTTTTTGTTAGATACTCAAATACTAGGCTTATAGAGTTTTCAATAGGTCAAACTTGACTATTGAAGAGTCTATGCATGTTAAATTTGAAGAATCTAACTCTCTTGTGAAGAATATTATAGGGATTGACTTTTAAGTGAAGACTTTGAAAAGTTTTCATAAAAAATTCACCACCATAAGACGAAGAGGAAAAGCTTAAGGATGATACAAATGAAGAAGTCCAAGATGTTAAAGTGGAGCCAACACAAACATTTTCAAAGGATTAGAGATATGCTACAAGCCATTCTAAGGACCTCATTGTTGGTGATGTATCCAAAAGGGTAACTACTCGCTTCAAACTCCATGATATTTGTGGCCTTTTTGTATTCATTTCCCATATTGAGCCCAAAAACATCCTCAAAGCTGACAGTGACTCATATTGGTTACTTGCCATGCAAGACGAGCTCAATCAATTTGAGTGCAATCAAGTTTGACATGTTATTCCTAAACCCCATGATAGACCAATAATTGGTACTAAATAGATTTTTAGGTATAAGTTGGATGACTCGAAAAATATTATTAGAAATAAAGCTAGGTTAGTGGCCCAAGGTTACACCCAAATCGATGGAATTGATTTTGAGAAAATCTTTACACCCTAGCACGGCTTTGTGCCATACGGATAACATTTACTTTTGCTTCTTTTAAAGATTTTAAGCTTTTTCGAATGGATGTTAAAAGTGTATTTTTGAATAACTTTATTGAAGAAGAGGTATATGTTGAACAACCCCCCGAGTTTGTTGATCTTACACATCCGAATTTTGTTTTTAAACTTGAAAAGACTTTATATGGTGTAAAACAAGCACCAAGAGCTTAGTATGAAAGATTGAGTACTTTTCTTAATTTAAATGGTTTTATTAAAGGCAAAGTTGATACTGCCTTATTTACAAAGCATGTAGAAAATGATTTCTTAATAGTGCAATATATGTCGATGATATCATTTTTGGATCTACTAATGAAAAACTTTGTAAGGATTTTGAATTATGCATGAAGAAAATTTTGAAATGAGTGTGATGGGGGAGCTAAACTATTTTCTTGGACTCCAAATTAAGTAAAGAGGTGATGAGATCTTCATAAATCAAGCCAAGTACGTAAGAGAACTTATCAAGAAATTCGGGCTTGAAGATGCAAAGATATGCAAGACTCCCATAGCTAGCACAATAAAACTTGACAAAGATGAATAAGGTAAAAATGTTGACATTAAACTCTGTCGAAGCATGATTTGTAGTTTGCTTTACTTGAAAACTAGTAGGCCAGATTTATGCTTAGTGCATGTCTATGTGCTAGATTTCAATCTTGTCCTAATGTGTCTCACTTAATTGCTGTAAAACGCATTATTGGATATCTTAAGGGTACTATTGGAATGAGCTTGTGGTATCTGAAAATCAAACAATTCTCAATGACGAGTTTTTTGGATGCCGAGTATGCCGCCTGTAGAGTGGATAGGAAGAGCACTAGTGAAACTTGTCAATTTCTAAAAAATTACCTTGTTTCATAATCTTCCAAGAAACTAAATTTCGCAGCCCTCTCATCGTCAAGACAGAGTTTGTTGCGACCGAGGCTTATTGTGCACAAGTCCTTTGGATGAAACATACTCTCTTTGATTATGATTTATATTTTGATCATATTAAAATATTTTATAATAATACTAGTATCATTTTTATGAACAAAATGCAAATCAACATAGCAAGATAAAACACATAGAGATTAGATATCACTTTCTTAGAGATCATTGTGAGAAAGAAGATATTAAAATTGATTATGTTTCTACTGATTTTCAATTAGCGGATATTTTTACTAAACTATTTGATTTTAATAGATTCTAGTTTCTTTGTGGTGAATTAAATATTTGCATTATGGATTCATGAATATTCACATTTTTTTAGTATACATAAACTTCTATTTTTTTAAATTGGTATTTTGTATATTCTTTACCATTGTTTATTGGTATATACTAGTTTTTAGTTTTTCATGAGTCTCTTTTTGATTTATGACAAAAGGAGGGAGAAAAATTTATGAGTTATTTCATTAACTTTATTTATCTCAAATTGCAAATTGGTATTTATATATTGGTATATTTATATTATTTAATGAGTATCTATACACTGGTATATCCAAACTTATGCTTTAAATTAGTATTGAGATTTTAAAAGATTTATGAGTTAAAGATTTATGATTTCTATTACCTCTATTTTATGTTTGTATGCCTTGTTGCATACTGGCGAGGATGGAATGTTTTTGCATAGCTTTTTATATTTCACATCTGTACATATTTCACATCTCTATCTATATGCATATTATGACTTGTTTTGAAATATTCACATTCTTTAGTCATAAATGATTGAACTTGATAGATAAGCATAACTTTAGGGGAGCTTTACTAAGCTCTTCATACTATATTTCAAATAACTCACATGTTTTGTTGGGAGAGATTGTTGGCCCAAGGTTGTGATCACCGGTTTCTTATTTTGATGATAACAAAACCTATGTAGTTATTTAGTACTAATCATGTTCAAGCGTTTAAGTATTCTTTAGGGTTCAAGAAGATTCAAAGTGTTTCTTTCTAAAAAAATGTATTAAAATCTTAAGCTCACTCAAGAATGGGATTCAAGTTAGAACAATCAAGACTCACCCTTGGAGAAGCCCACTAGCAGATGACTTGAAGACATAGCACCTATGTAAGAAAATAGTATGTTAAAGTACAGTATGTAGATTTGATGCTCAAGAAGTCACATACATACACAAAATTTAAGTTTTCAAAATACGAGTTTTAATATCTAGTTTTCTCATTTTGGTATTTTACACGAGTTTAATCATATAAACATTATTTTCATGAAAATCGAAAAGAACATGAGTATTTGTTTTCTTATCTAACACGGAATCAAACATAAGTTATCATATCCTAAAACTCCATAACAATGGAGTCATCGAAAAGAAGAATTATACTCTTCAAGAGATGGTTAGGACAATGATTAGTGAATACGGACTCCCTCAATATTTATGGGCCGAGGCCATAAACACTTAATGTTACATTGAGAATAGGATTTATTTTTGTAAGAACTCAAATAAAACTTCCTTTGAGATTTACTATTTGAGGAAATCAAACGTTTCCTATTTCAAAATTTTTGGTTATAAATGTTTTATTTTAAATACTAAGACAAATTTAGATAAATCTGATGCAAATTATTTTGAAGCTATTTTTGTTGACTACTCCAATACTACTAAAGCATATAGAGTCTTCAATAGGTCAACTTTGACTATTAAGGAATCCATGCATGTAATTTTGAGGAATCTAACTCTCTTGTGAAGAATGTTGCAGAGATTACTTCCTTAAATGAAGACATGGAGAAGGTACCTTTGAAGGACTCATAGTGCAAGATGACAAGCCAAGAGATGATGCAAATGGTGAAGTCCAAGAGGTTGAAGTGAAGCCAACTCAATCACTTTCTAACGATTAGAGATATGCTACAAGCCATCCCCAAGATCTCATCATAGGTGTGTATCTAAGGGAGTAACACTAGATCCAAACTTCATGATATATGTGGTCATTTTGTATTCATATTATATATAGATCCCAAAAACATTCTCAAGGCCGAGTGCAACTCATATTGGTTACTTACAATACAAGAGGAGCTTAGTCAACCATGTTTGACAAGTTGTTTCTAGGCCCCATAATAGACCAATCATTGGTACTAAATGGATCATTAGTGTAACACTCTGTTCTCAGAATATGTACCTAGATACATATTCTGATTTTTTGATCATATTTTTAATTTATCTCCATGTATTTGTTTTTATTTTATGATTATTTATATCACTGCTTGGTATCGATCCGAATTTTCAGACTTAGAGTTAACCCTAGTCTGAACCGGGGGCCTGATCCAAGTGTACTAATTGATTTGACCTTTATAATAGTCAGATTTGACCGGTTTCAATTTCAACACTATTTTCCAATATTTTAAATTTTTCATGATTTTTTGAAAATTTTCTGAATTAAATTGTAAAATCTTCAAAACCGCTATCGACTGGTGCAGCTAAATGATTCTCGGATTTTTAATTTATAAATGAGTTGATTTTTTAGAAACTGCTTTCATATTATTCCTCAAAATCGCATTTTCTACTAACTATTTTTTTGGAGATTTTTCTTAATTTATCAAAATTCGATCAGATTTGATTTCGACAAGTATCACCAGTTGATTTCAGGATTTTAAATTTGAAGACATGATTAAATTTCTTAATCTGTTTTCACCATTTTTCTTAATATAATATTTTCTATTTTTTATAATTTTTGTGACCATTCCGAGTTACTCCATTTTTCTGGCATTTCTGGTGTTTTCGGTATTTTCCCCGATCTGAAATTTTATTTAGATATTTTCTTTTTTCTACTTTTCATCTTTTTCTTCCTCCACTCATTTCTTTCTCCTTATTTCTTTTTCTTTTCTTTTTTCTTTTCCCATTGTTCTCCACCACACAAAATCCCCAAAATATCTACTCCCCTCTCTCTTCCTTATCTATTCCATTTTCTTTCTTTTCTTTTCATTTTTTTGTTTTTCTTCTTCCTCCCATAGCCGATGCCAGCGACAACCTTCTCCCTCTCTTTCTCCCAAATTCTCTCCCTCTTACCAACAATCTCTCTCCATTTCCCAAATCTCTCTCCCTTTCTCTTTAACTTCACTCTCTCATTCTCTAATTTCACTCACTCTCTCTCACCCCTTCTCTCTCTCAACCTAGCCGATGACCTCTCCATATCCGATGGTCAATCCCAACTCAGCGAGCCCCCATGCCAACCACCCAACTCTGACGACCACCCCCCACTTCCCTAACTCCTCCTTTACCTCCATCTCTTCCACTAAAAACACCACCATCTCCTCCCCCTCTCCTCCTCCTAATCTTACTTCACCACCACCAACACCTTCACCTCCTTCATATTCATCACCACCACCAGACCTCCTTCCTCTCCTCCATTCCACCACCAATTTCACCACCTTCCTCTTCTTCATCCACCACTAAAATTGCCACTACCACCTCCATTACTATCCTTCAGCACCCCCACTCCTCCTTGGGTGGTCGGCGGCAGCCTCTGTCCGGCGCACTGGCCGGCTAGACTTGGCTGTAAGCCACGGCCAACTTTGGCTGTGGACCCCTTTGCCCTCTCTCTTATTTCTTTCTCTCTCTTTCCTCTCTCTTATTCACTATTTCTAAAAATATAATTATTTTAATAATATATTGGCGGCACATGCGCGTGTTCTTGGGATTCCAAATTTTATGACATTTTTTGAAGATTTTTAGGCGAGTGTTTAATTAGGTACCTCGCTTCGATGGGCGTTTTGTATTTATAATGTATTTGGGACTGTTGTATTTGTATATGTGGACACATCTATTTGTACCGATCCAGAGTATTGTATTGGTGTAAGTGTGTTTGTATTTCCTGTGAGTTGTATACCTATATATGTATGTGGTCGAGTGCCTATGACTGTACATGTATTAGATCTGTGAAGAATGTCTGTAGTAGTGTAGTTTAATACCTGTACATATACACCCTGCCTGTGATATGTTCTATTACTGTTTTATTTTCATGTGTGGACGACTTTTCATGGTTGTTTAGCCTCCGGATTCTATATTCAGCCTCCGGGCTCTACACACAGCCTTCGAGCTTCTCTATTCTACTGATAACTTATGTTTATATGTGTGTGTTTGATACTAACACCTCTGCAGGAACCACACTGCCTTCGGACTTCTGCTTACTTCCTGGGTTGGCTACCCAATATGTTTTATTCCTTGCACCCTCTGGGTTTCGTAGTAGCTACCGGGAGTGCCCTTAAACCTTAAGCTCCCTTTACAACCCTTTGGCCCCTCAGACCGTCAGGTCTTCTGATTCCGCCTGGTAGGCGTGCCTAGCGCTCAGCACTTTGCCGCTAACTCTGCCCAAGTGTAGTTCGCCGTGGGCTCAGTTTCAGCACGGGTGATGCAGAGCGATTTACCCACCACCACACGCATGCGTCACTTTCGCCGCGAGCAATAACCACTCCGAGCATGATAGCCTTTAGCGTTCTTCACTAGCTTCGCTCCAGTTTTGCTTAGCTCCGCCCTATTGTTCGCTGACTTTATTTTTGTCTTGCTTAGCCTCTAGGCTTCATCACTATACTGATATCTTAGTTGTTACCTGTTATATGCGTGTACTTGATATTGATACTTCTGAAGATATTTACTCTGTCTTCGGGCTTATTATCCTTTGGCCTCTCCCCTACTTCCTCGAAAGAGGAGTGCGTTCAGACCATCGGGTCTCCAAGCTATGCCTGATAGGAGGACCTAGCGCTCAACGCTTTATCGCTAACTCCGTCTGAGTGTAGTTACGCTGTGAGTGCGGTTTTCATCACGGGTGATGCAGAGCGGTTTACTCGCCACCACATGCGTGCGTTAGCTTTGCCACGAGTGGTAACCACGCCGAACGTGATGACGTTTAGTGTTGTACGTTAGTTTCGCTCCAGCTTTGCTTAGCTCCGCTTAATGTTCATTTGCTTGCTTGCCCCCTTACCTGCTTGATAATGTGATTATTATTTTTTCTTGATAGTTGTGAAGAGTTTGAAATCATTACTTATATTGCTTTTCATACTGTATCATTTTTCTATATTCGTATTGACCCCTGTATTGGTACATTTTCCTGTATTGTAAAATATGATGTTGATATCTACTATGCTAATCACTTGACATATTATCACATTTTTTGTTTATCACCTGACACCGCATGTTATTACTTGACACCTGTCACCTGTTATCACCTGACCTTGCCTATTATCACTTGACTTATGCTTATCATATTACAAGAATTCTGTAACTGCTATCCTGAATTTTATATTGTGATATGTATCCCTAGTACTCGTGCACCTTGTACTCCTGAATTTCTAAACCTGTCATACTTCTACTATTCTCGTAAATTGATAATTATATATAAATTATAAAAAAGACAACTTACATCAGGTAAGGGGAAACTAATGGACTTCAAGTGGTGAATACGTTTACAGTGTTATTAGTTATATTGTGCAATTAAAACTTCTGGTTCTACTTGAAGGACTTCAGGTATTCTGAGGGATCCCTACCACCTGTTATATTCCTGAATGGGCATACAATAAGACCCGCCTCCTGTATGCCTTGCGGCCGGTTCCGTACACTAGAAACAGAACACCCTGGACCGTGGTTCCAGGCATGCACGGACCTGCTGTAAACATAGCCCGTTGGATTCATGATCAATTTTCAATAACAACCTCGACTAACTCGTATATGAATGTATGCGAGATAAAACGTACACCTGTATTATACTTAGATACATGGGTAGGAGGGTAATAATAATATATGATGCTAATTAATAATTTTTTTATATTGTTTTACAATTCGGGTCGTATGCATTCGGATTACGGTAACATGGGGTATAAGGTATATAAATGAGGGTTTTCTTGTTTAGATTATTCATTCGACGTACTTATCTCATGAAGCTGTAAAGCGAGCTTGTACAACTGGTTTTGATCTATTCAGTTTTATTCAGTTTTTATCGATTTTTATCAGTTTTCTGCTATTTTGTTAGTTTAGAAGAAACTCGGGTTATATGAACTTAGGATACGGTGACGTGAGGTATATGTTGTGGTTTGTGTGTTGTGTGTGTGTGTGTGTTGTGTGTGTGTGTGTGTGTGTGTGTGTGTGTGTATATATATAAAGGATTTCCTTGTTTGGATTATTCCTTCGACGTGCTAATATCACGGATCGGTAATTTAGGCTTGTACAACTAGTTTTGTCGCTTTTACTTTACTTGTTGGCTCCTTACCTGCTCTGTATGCCTATATTTACGGCACGATTTTCAATGCATGCTTATGATTCAGATTTGTCGATACACGTGTACCTATTCCTGCACGTTACTTAGCACTCATCTTGCCACTTGTTGGGGAGTTTCTGACTCCCCTGGATCTGCATGTCCAAATTTAAAGCTTGAACCGTGATAGACTTCTTGTTGATCAGAGTGGCACAGTGGTAGCATCGTGGATTAGCGGTAGACCAGTCCGAGGCCCTATCCTTCTAGGCCCCATGCTCGTCCCCCAAGTTTTCTTTTGTAACTCGTGAGCATTTTGTATTGTCCATAATTGTATATCTCTTTGTATTCTCACATTTGCGCATATAATGATGTAATATTCTTGTAATATTGTGTCACATCCTGTGAACTTTTTAATTGTACTCATATATTGGAATGTATAATGTGCCACGTACTTTTGTCCTCTGATTCTTGCCTATACTGATGCTTAGCGTATATATGTGAGGGTATTTTCGACCTGCATATATGCGTCGCAGTAATATCTCCATACCCATGGAATCAGGTGTTACAATTGAAACAAGTTGAGGCTAGTAGCTCAAAGTTACACCTAAATCGAAGGCGTTGATTTTGAGAAAACCTTTACACCCTAACACGGCTTTAAGCTACACAGATGACCTTGCTTTTGACTCATATAAAGATTTCAAACTTTTTCAAATGGATGTTAAAAGTGCTTTTCTAAATGATTTTATGGAGGAGAGGTGTATATTGAACAACCCCCAGTTTGTTAATCCTACACATCCGCTTTTGTTTTTAAACTAGAAAAGCTTTGTATGATTTGAACAAGCTCCTAATGCTTGGTGTGAAAGACTTAATAGTTTTCTTATGAACAGGGGTTTTGTTAAGGGTAAGTAGATATTACCTTGTTTACAAAGCATGTTGATGATATCCTTGATATACGATATGTTGATGATATTATTTTTAGATCTACTAATTAAAAGCGTTGCAAGATTTTGAATTATGCATGAAGAAAGTTTGAAATGAGTTTGATAGAGAGCTAACTACTCCTTTGACTCCAAATCAAGCAAGGAGTGATGGATTTTCGTCAATCAAGCAAGTATACAAGAGAGCTTATCAGAAATTTGAGATAGAAGATGCAAAATTAGTAAGACTTCGATGATTACCACAACCAGCTTAAGAAATGAACAAGATACGGATGTTGACATTAAACTCTACCATACATGATTGATAGTTTACTTTACTTGACAGCAAGTAGGTCATATATCATGTTTAGCGTTTGCGAATGTGTTAGATTCCGATCTTTCCTATTTGATTGCAGTAAAACACATTATTAAATATCTTAAGGATACTATTAGTATGAGTTTGTGGTATCCGAAGACCGGACAATTTTCAATAATGAGTTATTCGAATATCGACTATAACGGTTGTAGAATGGATAAGAAGAGCGCTAGTGAAACTTGTCAATTTTAGAAAATTATCTTGGTTCGTGATCTTCCAAGAAACAAACTCTGTGGCTCTCTCAATCACACCAGAGGCAGAGTATGTTGCCGCCGAGCTTGTTATGCACAAGTCTTTTGGATTAACATATTCTCTTTGATTATGATCTTCATTTTGGCCATATTAAGATTTTTTTGATAATACTAATACTATTTATATGACCATAATGCAAATAAGCATAGTAAGAATCACACACACATAGAGATTCGATATCACTTTCTTAGAGATCATTATGAGAAAACTGATATTGAATTGATTATGTTTCTATCAATTTTCAATTGACCAATGTTTTTACAAACCACTTGATTATAAATAGATTTTCTTTCATTATGGTGAATTAAATATTTGTATAATGGATCCTTGATTTCAATATTTATGGATTTTGAATTTTCAATTTGGTATCTTTTTGTATTGTTTGTTTGATTTCCATTGGTTTTTTTTCCTCATTGTTTACACTTTCAATAGGTTTTCATTCGTATATATATGTTGAAATTTTCAATTCATGTGTCCGTTTTATTTCAAATTTCAGTTTGTATCATTTTCTTTAAAATTTGGTGTCTTCTTCTCCTTTTTGATGATGACAGAAAAAGGAGAAGAATATGTTGAGTTATTTTGTCTAAATCCATTACCCATGTTTTTGTGCAATATTTAATTGGGGGAGTAAAATATATTACTCTTTATTGCAATACTATTTTCGTGGATAGAGGCATGGAAGGATGAATGGCCATTTTTATGCATATTACTCTAAATTATCAATTCTATGATATGCATGTGTCTTACTTATTATTAATATATCTATATGTCATGTTAAACTTGATTCTCATAAGCATAATTTATGGGAAAAATGTTTCAAGCTCTTCATATTTTTTATAAATGACTCATGGATTGTCATCATTAAAAAGGGAGAAACTGTTGGCTCAAGGGTAATCACCACTTATGTTTTGATGATTAGAAATTCAAGTAGTTATGAGGTACTGATCAGTTTAAGTGTTTATGAATTTACAGTGTTAGGATTTAGATCTCCTTTGATTCTTTCTCAAAAGAAAGGCATTGAAGTGTTCAAGATGATTCAAGCATGATATTCAAGCTTAAAAGATAAAAGCATGAATTTTTGATGAAGCTCATTTGATGAAAACTTGAAGACATGTGGCAACCCTTATAAGAAATGAGAAAGTTTAAATTTAGAGTAGTTTATTGATGCTCAAGATAGTTTACACACCAATTTTTTTTTTTAAAATAACTAGTTTTTAAATTGGTTTTCTATACATGTTTTTGATCCATTTTATCATGATTTTTATCTTTTATGTGTTATATGTTTTTCATCATTTAAATGATTGTCAAAAACATTTCTAAATTTATATATGTTATTGCAAAAATCAAAATTATAAATGCTGAGATTTTTAGCTTGGCCTGGTCAACCGCCCGGTCGATCGTCAGAGCTTGCAGTAAGTTCTGCACAAAGCTCAGTCGACCGAGCGGTCGACCGGGATGTGCACACAGATACATGTATCTGTGTAATAGCCATATCGACCGCCCGCCCGGTCAACCGCCACTCTTGAACTCACTAGCTGTTGGATCGTTGACGACCGATCAACTAATTTTGCCCTATTCCAATGTTAGGAGTTTCTGTATCTGGCTTCGGGTTAATTGTCCGGTCATCGCTGACAGTGGCTACTTTGAACAGTCATGGTTGGTCGATCGGGCCAGTCGATCGCCTGACAGCCAGAATGGGTAACGACTATTTTTTTATTTCAATTTCTTTTGTTATTTTTCCAAACAGGCATTTTTCAACTTTTTAAGGGTTTAACACTTGTTTCCTACCCAGATTAATCCTCTAATGATATTTACCTATTGGCTATAAATGAGAGTCCATTTGAGAGCGTTTCATATCATTTTTTTTAAGAGAAATCAAGAAAAATCTAGAGAAAGTTTTTTAAAATTGTTTGAAGATTTTTCAAGCCTCAAGAGATTTTATTGCAAATCATTTTAAGTTTTAAGTTCTCAAGTTCATTTTTTCAACTGATTTTTTTCTCACACACAAACTTCTTGAGCCTCAATTTTCATCTCCAAATTCTAAGAGTTGTAAAGAGAGAGTTAGTGATTTTTGTGGTCACCAAGAGTTGTATTCTTCATTGGGTTTATTCTCATCTCTTGCGTAGAGGCTTGAAGATTGGTTGGAGCTTAGAGTCTTGTGTAAACTGTTGTTGTGGTTCCTTTGTGAAAATCTTTAATTGATAGTGAAAAATCTTCATGCGTTGAAAGTGAGGACGTAGAGCGAGTTGCTCGATTTCAAATAAATTCTTTGTGTTTGTAATTTCATTTCTCTCACTCTTGCTTATACTCTGTTGCTTATACTTGTTTTTATTGCTTTCATTGATTTTTTATTCTACTCGCTCTATATTGCTTGCGTCATTCATACTTATCGATTTTCTCATTTAAGAAAGAAGAAAATTGTGCACCTCA
>JAVJIF010027489.1:0-99716 GCA_038442645.1 Agave tequilana
GATGAACGTTTCCTGACAATTCGACGGACATAGTCTCTTTTCCTTGGCTTGGGAAGACTGTACCATATCACCACGCCATTTATTGTTCATACCCTATTTACCTTTAGGGTTAGATGGTTCAAACTTTGTAGCCGACTTTTCACTATTTCAGCTTGTTCAACTAGGTCTTTTCAGGTATGGGCTTTGACAACTCCCATACGAATCTCTACTTGGTCCAGGAAATTATGCCTACATGTCTGCAAGAGCATGGGCAATAGCATCTCTGCTGGGCACATCAAAGATAAGTTTCTGAATTGCTCAATGTAGTTATGGACAGATTCGCCCTTCCTCTGCACGGTGGAGAGGAGTTTGTCCATGGTTACCTTGGTGTCGTCCTCGTAAAAACGAGAAAGAAATTGAGTTTCTAAGTCGATCCAGGAATTGACAGAGCCTAGAGGAAGGCGTCATAACCAGTCAAATGCTACCCCCTTCAAGGTACCAATGAATAACCTGACCATGTAGCATCGTTATAGAGATAACGTTACCAGTCTGAGACCGAAAGTAATAGATGTGCAGGTTTGGCGAGCTCTTACCATCATACGTATGTAACATAGGTGGCTTAAATTTGGGGTATGGTACTGAATCCCATTCAAGTGGTAAAACCGAGTCATGCTTGCCTTCTTTAGTTCATCCCTCTGAGTTAGGGATGCGATCTGAGCTTGGATGCCTTTAAGAACTTCAGCATCGATGGAAGAACTTTCCTTTGACTTCTCAATCTTAGGTTGCTCATCATCATTATGCTCCTTCTCATTATGATTACTCCCGGTATCATTATTATTTCGGTTGGTGAGGAGTTGGGCGAGCATCTATTGAATGTTATCCAAGGCTTCTTGCTGGGCCTTGGAGGTTTGCTCCTGAGCTTTCAACCGTCGATGGAGATTAACATTACCGTTATCAGCCATATGCACTGACACTCTGTTCGTCGTATCGAGCTAACTGTTGCTGAAGAGGTATACCCACTATCTTTCCCCTTATCATCAGACAATTGGAATAACATTTTCATTAGTTCTGGTGATGTTATTCTAGTCGAAGAGGATGGCTGCTCATAATTGTAGGGTGTTACCACCCTAGATCTGGTGTGTCGGAACACGCCTTCTTCTTCTACCAAGACTTGGCCTAAGTCAGGGCTATAGTCCGGGTCTGAAGAACTGAACGAAGGGGAGTTAACACCATGCGGCGCTCGTATGCCCCTATGCGGTTCACATCCCCTTCCTATCATGTTGGCGGATTAGTAGAGGCAGATCTGGTAGATTTCGCGATTTGTTCCTTTGTGATGCTTCGCAGGAGCTCGCACCGATAGTCAATTAAAAACTGACTATCAGTTTGGAAAGGTGGCGGAACTGGTCCTAGTCGGCTATGGACTGAATGGACCGTCCCCAACTGACATCCCACTTATTCACAACAAGAGGGAGGAGCATGAAGTAGTTCTAACTTCCGCTTGTTAGTTAAGAACTCTCGCAGGTTGGGATTAACCGAGTTTAAGCGATCCAGCACGGAGACTCGGGCGGATCGCGCACTGATCTATTCAGGTGATTCTGAAATCACCTGTTTGCTCATAGCTCTATTTTCAAGGGCGGACTTAGCATCCGAAGGCTTTGAAAGCGAAGCACAGGACGACGCCTCGTTCTTTACATTACCGCAGAGGCAATTAGCACTGCGTAGTGCTTTAGTTCTAACTTCGCGGCTGAGAACTCTGGTAGTATCCGTAGGCGCTGAAGCTGCATAAGCACCGCTATCAGCACCCAGAGATGATCCCTTAACTTCGCTCCAAAGAGCGGACTTAGCGCTGGAAGATTTTAAGAGCGAAGTCATTATGACTTTGCTTTTAGCACGTTGTGGTGCTTTGTTCTCAGCCTCATAGCGAAGGTGGCTAGCACTGTTGAGTGCTTCAATTCCAGTCTTACGGTTAAGAACTTTTCTAGTACCTTTAGGTACCAGCGCTGCATTAGCTACGGCATCAGTAACGTCACTTGTGAGAGCGAGGTTGATACTGTAGGTCACTGCTCTCAGATTAGGCGAAGGCAGAGACACCAATTTAGCCTCGCGGCTAATAATCTAGGCAATGCTGCCAAACTGAAGAGGCATTTTGCCTTTATCTTCGCGTGATAGGCGAAGTTGCGGTGGAGCTTCGCCTGAAGCTTCACATGGAGCTTTCTGCTTCGGCCTCTACATCTGCCTGGAAAATGAAGTTTTAGGTTCACAGGGAACCTGGTTAGCCTTGCTTAAAGCACATGTAGCCTCAGTGAAGGCTGAGAGGAGTTGGGACGAGACTCTTCCAATTGCTCACCCGGCTAAGGCTGGCTTGTGCTCTGAAGCCTTGGCCACCGAGATCTTTCTGTGCTTTCGAGCGTGGAACACTGGACTACCCTTAGAGAGCAATTTTTCAAATTTTCTTGGTCAAAATGAATGACCAAGTTTTCGACATTGGCGGGCTCAAGATTCTGATTGTTGCATTACGACACTGTCTCCTTGTTGCGCCAGAAGACCGATTTTCCCAGCGGAGTCGCCATCTTGTTTTCCATTGAAAATTAATTCGGGGGGAAAACTTACAAAAAGGAATTGAGGAGCGAAATTACAACTAATAAAAAGAAGAATTACAAGTAGATCTCCTCTGAGATTTCTGGGGAAGTGTGCCGGTAGGAATCTGATCAGCACGCGATGACTTTATCCCTTTGATGATGCAATCGATCAGGTGATCAAACTGCCTCCTAGTAAGACTCCCTTCTCGCTTGGTTCAGAAAATCGGAGAACAGAAAAATAGTAGAACCCGTTGCTATGAATTCTACTCTTTTCTTTTTTCTAAGTTGATCTCCTCTCTGTCCGTCCTTCTTTGTCCGTGTCTAGTAAGGAACTATTTATAATCAAAAGTGGGGTGTAACCGCCCCCTTGAATTCAGCAAAGCTGAATCAGTCATTAGCTTCACGCAAGACTCGCAAATGACCTTACTGTGAAGCTCTTTGCGAGCTTCTGGCAAAGCAAGAGGGTTCATGCGAGCGCTCTCTTGCCGTTATGACTTAATTGTCTCCACTTAATATGGGACGAAGTGGGCGGGTGTAACCGCCCACTTAAAGTGGCGTCAATCCCACTAAATTAGTAGGGTTCACCCATTAATCCCTCATGAGATTTTGAAACAGTCAATTTGATGACCTGGCAAAGCTCACTGCGAAGCTAAATCATGAGAAGCTAGATCATGCGAAGTTAAGACCTAACTCATAACTTCAGGCGAAGTTTCCTTCAGAGCTTCGTGCGAAGCTACAACTCAGTCCATAGCGGAGCTATGACTCAGCCCATAGCGGTGCTAAACCAGGCAGGGATAAGGCTTCTGGCGCGAAGCTCTTGGATCAGCCTCTAGCGGGGCATAAATGAGAGCTTCAGGTGAGGCTAATAGTTCCTCAAAGCGAGGCTACCAACCAAGCTTAGGTGAAGCTTTTAGTTTCATGCGGAGCTATGAAGCTTACCCAGGCTAAGTATTGAGCTAACTTAGCGGCTTAGGCCTGCTTGGATCTCTTTAAAGGCAACTTTGACTTACTATCTGCTTTACTGGATTAATAATGTTCATGTTGCTGCTTTATCTCTGGTCATCAGCTTGTCTTCATCTTCTCTTTTGTAGATGTCGATAAGTTAGACGTCGTTCAGACCGGTTGAAGATGAATGTAGGAGTTTTATCTTTTTCGAGTATCAACAGTGTGCTGGGACGCAAGTCCACAAACCTAACATGTGAGTAGGACAAGTAATAATAATAAAAGATGTCAATTAATAATTCGTTGTGTGTTTTGCAATTCGGATCGTATGGACTAAGATTACGATGACGTGAGATATATGGTATATAGATGAGAGTTTTCTTATTTGAATTATTCCTTCGACTTATTTATCTCATGAAACCATAAACTGAGTTGTACCACTGGTTTTGCCTTATTTGCTTTCATTGGATTTTATTTTAGATTTCTGGTTTTATTATATTACTATTATTATATTATATATGTATACATCTTGGCTTTCCACTTATATACTACCCTCATTGGTCTCCAGCTCTTATCATATTATACCATGCATGTTCCCTACTTGATATCACTTACTATCTCTCTGCCTGCTTTTGTTTGCATGTGCTCACGACGGTTTTCAATACACACTCTTTTGATTCGAATTTATCGATATACATGTGCTTGTCTCTGCACATCACTTGACATTCACCACACACTCTTGGGGAGTTTCTGACTCTCCTGGACCTGCATGTCCAAATCTCAGAGTTTGGAGCTTGTAGATTCTCCCGGTTGCTGATCAGAGATGCACAGCGAAAGGTTGGATCATCGACAGACCGTCTGAGGCCCTATCCTTCTGGGCCCTCTGCTCGGCTCTCGAGTTTTTCTTTTGTGACTAGCGGAGCACCTTTTGTACTAATCATACTTGCATATCTCTTTGTATTCTCGCATTTACTCTACCGTGATGTAATTCTTATAATATTATGTCACATCCTTTGATAACTTTGTGATTGTACTCACATGTTAGAATATATAATGCATCACGTACTTTTGTACTCTGATTCTTGTCTGTACTGATGCTTAGTGTATATACATGAGGGTACTTTCGACCTGTGTATATATGTCGCAGTAACATCTCCGTACCCACATGATCGGGGCATTACAGATGACTTGTTTGTTATTTATTATTGTTGATTTATTTTATCTTCCCTGAAACTCAAGTTTGGGGGGACTGTTGGATGTGTTCTGGAATTTGGAGGAAAAACTTGAGTTTCCCTCTTATTTGGATTTGGTTTTAGTCCCACATTGAATAGGAGATGGGAGGTTGAGTAATATTTCTAGTAA
Organism: Agave tequilana; assembly: GCA_038442645.1. Taxonomy (NCBI): domain Eukaryota; kingdom Viridiplantae; phylum Streptophyta; class Magnoliopsida; order Asparagales; family Asparagaceae; genus Agave; species Agave tequilana. Next base: position 4,863 of record JAVJIF010027489.1, read on the forward strand.
CTCCTCCCATGCCTATTGTTATGAGTGTTGGGCCCTGGGCTACATCCCCACATGCGCGCGCGCGCCGAACCGAACCGGGCCGGGTCGGGGTCGGGTGGAGCGCGCCCACAACCAAAGGACACGAACGCAGTTCGATTCAGGGGGCTCTTGAACCTGAAACTTTTTTTTGATTTTATCTATTTAAATTTTATTTAAAATTCTATTTTAATATTTTTCGTTTAGTTTGACCAATTCTTCGGATCTGCTCACGAACTGCATGATCGTGTGCAGATTTAGAGCGGGACTGTTACAACTGCTGGACTAAGAAGTTATAAATACTGCTTCTCTCAGTTCATACAGTTACATGCAAAAACAGATACAACTACTACGTCTCCCTCCTCTATATTCCTCTATTACAAAAATTCTGGTAGACAATTCTGGTTCGCGTTTTGGTAATTTCTTAAAGCTTTTTTCCTTTACTTTCAGGCAACGAATCTCTATCTGAGCAGAGGCCTAACTCATCGTTCTGAGCTAGGTGTTGGTGATCTACCGGGAGAGTTTTTACCGCTAGGAGGTGAGTCGTTTCAAGGTCAGGACGAGGGTCGGCCGTCTTTCTTTTAGGGCAGTGCTTCTGCATGACTACATCACCCCAGGCAACCAACTTTAATTTTTTTAATTAATTTATTTTAGTTACATGATTAGGACAAGTAGGTTATTTATTTAAAGGTTTATGATTCAATCTGTTGTATGTTTTAAAATAAAAAAAATATTGTTATATATTCGTGTTCGTGCTTCATAAACATGTATGTCTCTATGTCCCGTGTTCGTGTCTGTGTCCGTGTCCGTGTTAGCAAATGGTGCATAGTTTCAATAAGATCATATAAACAATTTTAACCTAATAATAACATCGTATTAGTAAGTGGTACATGATTTTAATGATTAACAACAAATCCAGCAGAAATCCTAATAACATGAGCATCCAAAACCCTAATCAAGAAGCTAATACTAACAAATAACCTACAAAGAAGGAGAGAAAAAAAATCTAATAAAAGAAAATGAATCTAATATAAAACTGTTAAAACAAATAATAAAGGGCGAGAGAAATTACCCGATATGGGAGAGAGGAGGCCGGTTGTAAGAGGGGGCCGGCGGAGGGGGGCCGGGGGAGGAAGAGGATGGGTGAGGGAGTGGGCCGACCGGGGGAGGGAAGGCTGGGAGAGAGAGGAGGCCTGGGGAGGATGGGAAGGCCGGGGGGAGTGGGCCAGCCGGGGGAGGGAGTGGTTGGGGAGGGAGATGGGGGAGGTGGCTCCAATCGAGAGAGGGGAGAAGGAAGAAAGGGGAGAATTGGGGGGAAATTCGACTTAATAAGATCTGCAGATTGCATCGAATTTTTGACACAATACATTTTGCGTCGAATATTCGACGTTAATTGAAGACATTGCGTCAAATATTCGACGTTATATTCGCGCGCAAAATTCCGCCAAAACTTTTTTGCGAGAATTATTTAGTTTGTGTCGAAAAGTCGACACAATGTTGTACAATTTGCGTCAAAAAATCGACTCAGACTTTTATAATTTTTTATTATTATTATTATTATTATTATTATTATATATATATATATATATATATATATATTATATATATATTTTCGCGTCGAATTTTTGACACAACAATATGATTTTTTATATTATCAGCAAATAAATGCTGACTTTTTACACATTGCATCGAATTTGCGATTTTTCGACGTAAATTGTATATCCAACTATTTTTTGACACAATTTTTCCACCGCAATTCAGCTTTTTTCTAATAGTGTTTACAATAGTAACTAAAAGTGTCTTGCTCCGATAGATAAAGAGCCTTTTTTTAATTCTATTCATGAATTAAAGTTTGATCACCACTGAAGTTGTCTTTCGGCAGCTACATACTTTTTTGTGTTTATGGACTTTATATTCTAGCAACAGTGGAACTAGGGATATCAACTGATAACTCTTAAACTAGAAGTACTTAGCTTATAGTGTGTGTTTCTTTGTCGGAGCACAAATACATATGAATTCCTCAAGATTATGATCATCTTCACTGTGGAGTAATATCAAACAATACACATAAGAAAGTAAGGACCACTAAAAAATCCATCTTGTGAAAAGCACATTAAAAAGAAAAGATTGTCTCATGCCCACTATGGTTTGTGAGGCTAGGGATCACAGAAATCCACTTACTGTTTATGGGCGATATATTCATTAGACATTATACAGCAGTGATAGTAGTATGATATGGGTTCGACTGTTCGATCTCTTGCTTTTTCCAAAAGAAAAGAAAGCTTACCAGTGACCCTTATTGTTTGTGTCCAATAAATAGATCAACTACAATATTTTTAATTATAGAATCTCAAGTGATCTTGTAACGCCCCGATCCGGCGGGTACGGAGACGTTACTGCGACGTACATACGCAAGTCGGAAATTCCCTCACGTATATACGCTAAGCATCAGTACAGGCAAGTAAAGAGTACGGAAGCACGTGGCAATATATATTCCAACACAAGTATTACAAAGTTATCACAGAGCGTGATATATTAGTACATGTACATTATATCACAGCCAGGTACAAAAGTGAAATTACAATTTGTACAACAAAAAGTGCTCACGGGCTGAGAAGGAGAGCCTCGAGCCTGCTGGAAGATCCAGGAACAGAAAGACTAGGACAAATCAGCTTGCTCCGAGAATAGGCTTGATCTTCAGTGGAGGGCTCCGCTTCAATCCACGCTTCCGAACCTGAACATGCAAGTTCAGGAGAGTCAGAAACTCCCTAACAAATATGAAGGTGAAAGCCAAGTGTCTTGAAGAGATAAGTATATGCATGTGTTGAGGTGATCAAACAGTATTAAGCATCAAAAACTGTGTTGAGTGTACATGTACAGTAAGCATGAAATGGAGGCATAAAATGAAAGTAATAAGGCTTGAATAAATCTATTTCCGCCATTTTTAATATTTATACTTATTACTCGTTCTACCCATATGTCTAGGTATGTGTAATAGCGTCCTAGCACACATACATCCACATATGAGTAATTCGAGGCTGTTATTGGAGACCAACGGGGGTATCAATGAACAATGTTTACAGTGGGTCCCGTACATACCCGGGACCACGGCCCAAGATTGTTCCGTTGCTGGAGGACGGAACCTGCCGCAAGGCGTATAGTAGGGTCTTATAGGATGCCCTTATCAAGATGGTACCAGGTAGGAGGGAGCCAGCGCTCCCCTCGGTCGCCTGGAGGCCCTCAGGTCAAACCGGAAATATAGTTGCACAACATACCTAAAACCACTGTAAACACGAACATATATTGATATCCGCAAGTTTCCCCCCGACCCGATTCAAGTTGTTCCTTTTATGATTTATTATGTAATTATCAATTTACGGGAAAGCAAGTGCATAACTAGATCAGGAGTTCAAGAGTCATGAGTATTGTCATTTCAAGTCACTGTATACAATACAGGATAGCAAGTATATGATTCCCGTAATTATGACAATCTAAAGTCAGGTATCAATATGTTATTGCGGGGTAAGTATCAAGTAGTAGCATGATGCATGCAAGTGTGCCAGGAAAATAACATAATATTAGTCAATCATGACAAAGCAGGAAAATCTGAAGGAAGGCGAGAACACTCGCCTAAAACTTCAAGTAACACCGGGAAATCCCAAGTTCCAGAATTTAAGTAACCAACGCGATTATATATTAAAAAGAGGAGGAGAAGGATGAATCAGAAAAGTGAGAATGAAGACGCAGGGGTTGCAGACGCGGGGATTGCGCCGCGTTGAGGTCACAAACGCGGGGTCTGAGACCCGCGTTTTAGAATATAGGAAGAACGCAAACGCGAGTATGAGTTTCGCGTCGCGTTAACAAAAGAACGCGAGGATCGCGTTGAATAATCACTCAGACGCAAGGGGTTGAATCCGCGTCTAGTGATTAACAATAGGGAGTGAGTGACAGGGGAAAGTGAGAGACACAGGAAAGGGAGAGGGGGAGACGCAGGTTTGAAAAAGAAAAGAAAAGAAGAGAAAATGGAAGGAAAAGAAAGAAGGAAGGAAGGAAAGAAATGCAAAGGAAAGAAAGAAAGAAAAGAAGGGGGGGAGGTAGGCCGACCGCGGCTTGGCCGGTGTTCGCCGGCGGCGACCGGAGTTGGCCGGAGTGGGGTGGACAAGGCCCCAAAGAGAGGGTTGATGGTGGTGCAAGTCTAGTTCAAATGGAATTTTCGAAGTTTTGCAAACGGTGTTTCGGAGGACGAACCTATAGTTCGTTGGAAGAGAATGACGAGGAGAAGAAGATGGTATGGTTGGTGGTGGTTAAGGTGGTGGTGGAAATGGTGGTGAAGTTGGTGGAGAGGATGGGTTTCTTTGATGTTTCTTGGTGAAAAAGAGGTTGAAGAAGGTGGTGTTTTGGTTGTTGTTGTTGTTGGAATGGTGAAGTAGATGGAGGGGAGAAGTATGGTGGAATTTGTGGTGAAAATGGAGGAAAATGGTGGAGAAATGGGTGGCCGAAGGAAGTAAGAGGCTCTTTTGAGCTTGCTGGTTTCGTTCTCAGGAAACCAGGAAGGAGAAGAAGAAAAATAAATGAGAGAGAGAAGGAGTGGGGTGATATATATAAAGGGAAGAATTATTATTACAAGAATGCCATTGTTTCATAACAAAAGGGATGCAATCAAAGAATCTTGCGTCTCCTTTAGAAAAGCATGCGTCTCCTGAAAACCTGCGTCTGGCAATTGGCCAGACGCGGGTGGAGCTCGCGTCCAGGGAAAATGCAAAGTTGCGTTTACAGGAAAAAGACAAAAAGGCATGGGTGATTTGATCTGAGTTGATTTCTTTTGAAGGACACAACATTAAATGCGGAATGGGGAGAGTCTCCGCATTAATTGCTGAGTTCAGAGTTGGCGGATCTCACGTTTAGGCAAGGAGAGAGAAAATAAATAATAAAATATACGGACAGAATTTCGGTATCTGGGAAACACCGAAAACTCAGAAAAAGCCCGAAAAATGAAGTATCTCAAAAAGTCTCCCAAAAATTCTCAAAAATAACAAATATTATTTTAAGATTTTTGGTGAAGACAGTTTTCAGACATTTAATTTCATTTTCAAAATAAAAATCCTAGAATCCACTGTGAACGGTGTCCACACCGGTAGGCCGGATTTTTGATAAAATCTGAAAAATCCCAGAAAATGCCTGAAAGAAGAAATATATTTTTGAGAAGTAATATGAAAGCGGAATTCAGAAATTTGATTCCAATTGTAAACTAAAATTCCTGGAATCAACCAGTGATACTGGCGACACCAAATTCAATGGAATTTTGATAAATTCTAAAAATTCTCAAAAAAAATCATTTAGATAGAAAACATAATTTTAAAAATACTGTGAAAGCCGTTTCTAGATTTTCAACTCCATTTGTAAATTAAAAATCCGAAAGTCGGTCAGCGAAACTGGCCGACACCGGTTTTGAAGATTTACAATTTAATTCCGAAAAATTCCAGAAAATCATGAAAAATCTAGAATATTAAAAAATAATATTTGAAACTGAAATCGGTCAAATCTGATTACCAAAAAGGTCAAACCACGCAGTACAGCTATATGAGTAAGATTATAAATAATAGAAAATAAAATAAAATAAAATAAAATAAAAAAATCACTTCCAAAAATCAGGACATATAACTGTGTACGTATACAGAGGATGGGGTTTACAATCCATCCACCTTATCAAAAATTTCATCCTCGAAATTTCGATAATGGGGATGTGAAAGAACAGGGGCAAGGAATTTTACCAACTAAGATGGAAAGAGTTGGGGGTAACGTTCACGAATAGTATCCTCTAGTTCCCACGTAGCTTCTCCTGGGGCATGCCTATTCCAAGAAACCAGTACCAATGGTATAGCCCGATTTTCAATGTTTTTGACACTTCTGTCCAGAATGGCCATCGGCTGCTCCTTGTAGGATAGATCTGGTTGCAGTTCTAATTCTGAGTGATCTAGAATGTGACTCTCATCTTTGACATACTTCCTCAACTGTGATACATGGAATACATTATGTACTCCTTCTAAAGATGGCGGTAATGCCAATCGGTAAGCCACATCTCCCACACGATCCAAAATTTCGAATGGGCCGATGTATCTCGGACTAAGTTTTCCCCACGAGTACCGAACCGGATTACCCCTTTGGTGGGTGATATCTTTAAAAATACATGATCACCTGTTCTGAATTCCAACGGTCTTCTATTAGTGTCTGCCCAACTCTTTTGTCGGCTCTGCGCTGCCCGGAGATGATCTCTGATAATTCGGACTTTATCTGTTGTCTGAACTAGAATATCTGGTCCCATAAGTCTTCTTTCGCCAACTTCGTCCCAACATATCGGCGACCTGCATTTTCTGCCATATAATGCCTCAAATGGTGCCATTTTGATACTAGCCTGATAGCTGTTATTATAAGAGAATTCTACCCAATGAATATAGTCTTCCCATGACCCTTTAAATTCTATCATGCAGGCTCGTAACATGTCTTCAAGGATTTGGATAGTTCGTTCAGATTGTCCATCTGTCTGGGGATGATATGAGGTACTGAATTTCAGACGAGTTCCTAAATTTTCTTGGAGACTCTCCCAGAAATGTTATCGAAATCTTTGTCTCTATCTGACACGATGCTAACTGGAACTCTATGTAGACGAACAATTTCTTTCATATATTTATCTGCAAGGACTTCTGTTGACTGACCTATTCTGAAAGGTAGGAAGTGAGCTGCCTTTGTGAGGCGGTCAACGATCACCCATACTGCATTGTTACCCTTAGACTGCGGGGTAGAACTGTAACAAAATCCATGGTGATATGTTCCCACTTCCATTCGGGTATTGGTAACGGTTGTAGAAGTCCAGCTGTTCTCTGATGTTCTACCTTTATTTGTTGACAAACCAGCATTTTGCCACGTACTGGGCTATCTCCCTCTTCATGACATTCCACCAGAACTTCTGCTTCAAGTCTTGATACATTTTATTTCTCCTGGGTGTATGGAATACGCTGAACTGTGTGCCTCTGTCAAAACTTTCTGCCGAACTTTCCCTTGTGGTACACAAATTCTGTCACCAAAATAAAGTGCACATCATCCGAATGAATACAGATATCTGTCCTTAATCCAGCTTCTACTTGAGCCCTGAATTTCTGCAATCTGGGGTCCCCCTTTTGGGCTTCCTTAATTTCACTTATCAGGGTTGGTTGAATCTGGAAGGTCATTAGTTGACCTGACTCATCAGCTCCTTGTATTAGCATTAAGTCCAACTTCATGATTTCCTGAAGCAATTCCTTCTGTTGAGTAAGTTGTAATAATACTTTATTCTCTGGTCTCCTGCTTAACGCATCTAGGACTGTATTGTCCTTACCAGGATGATACTGTAAGTCTATGTCATAGTCGGCAATCAATTCAAGCCACCGCCTCTGCCTCATGTTTAATTCCTTTTGTGTGAAGATATACTTAAGGCTCTTATGATCGGTATAAATTAATACTTTGTCTCCCAGAAGGTAGTGTCTCCAGATCTTCAATGCAAATATTACCGCCGCCAGTTCTAAGTCATGGGTCGGGTAATTTTTTCTCATGTGGTTTCAATTGCCTAGATGCATAAGCTATAACATGACCATGCTGCATTAATACACATCCTAGCCCTTTTCCGGATGCATCACTATATACAACCATCCCTCCTGTTCCCGAGGGAGTTTTCAAGATCGGAGCTGAGATTAGTCTTTCCTTTGATCGTTCAAATGCTGTAGTACATTCCTCTGACCATTGATACCTTTCCCCTTTTCTGGTGAGCTTTGTTAATGGGGCTGCGATTTTGGAGAAGTCTTGTACAAATCTTCTGTAATATCCGGCTAATCCAATAAAGCTTTTAATTTCTGTTACTGTCCTTGGAATTGGCCAATCTTTGACTACCTAAATTTGTTAGGGTCAACTGAAATTCCTTCTTCTGAAACTATATGGCCCAAGAAAGCTATACAGTCTAACCAGAACTCACACTTACTTTGCTTAGCATAAAGTTGTTCCTGCCGGAGAGTCTGTAGCACTATCCTCAAGTGTTCTGCATGCTCTCTGTCGTTCTTAGAATATATTAAGATATCATCGATGAACACCACAACAAACTGGTCCAAATATGGCGAAAAAACTCGGTTCATCAAATCCATAAAGACAGCTGGGGCATTGGTTACTCCGAAGGGCATGACTAGAAATTCGTAATGACCATAACGAGTTCTAAATGCTGTCTTCGAAATATCTTCTTTCTTCACTTTCAGTTGGTGATAACCTGATTGTAAATCCAATTTTGAAAACACTCGGGCCCCATGAAGTTGATCAAAAAGATCATCAATTCTTGGTAAGGGATACTTATTCTTGATGGTAACCTTGTTTAACTCTCTGTAGTCTATACACAACCGCTTACCACCATCTTTCTTGTTGGCCAATAGCACTGGAGCTCCCCACGGTGAAGTACTTGGTCTAATCAATCCCTTGTCAGAATATTCTTGTAACTGCTTCTTTAGAAGTTCTAATTCAGTGGGCGCCATTCTGTATGGAGCTTTAGATATTGGGACTGTGCCCGGATTGATATCAATGGAGAACTCAATTACTCTATCGGGTGGAAGTCCTGAGATCTCCTTAAATACTTCTGGAAACTCATTCCAAACTGGTACTCCCTTTTTCTGAATCTCAGCAGCAGTCATCTGTGTTTTTCCCTTGGCAGGCTTATGCTCTCCTTCAAATTGGAACTCAGGCTGAAGCGGTATTCTGAAAATGACTTTCTTGTTTCGACAATCAATAACCGCATGGTATTTGCTGAGCCAAGTCATGCCTAAGATTACGTCGTACCCTTTAGTATCTAGTACGAGCATATCCACTGTTAATGTCCTGTCACACAGTTCCACCGGACAATCTACACAATTCTATTAGAGATGACTACTCCATTACCGGTACTAATCTCCCACTGGTGGTCTAAATATTCCATAGGTATAGAGTGCAAGGCAGTGAAACTATCTGATATGTAACTATGAGAAGCGCCAGAATCAAAGAGGGCTAAGACAGGTTTAGAGTGCACCATAATCTTACCTGTTACCACTTCTCCAGAAGTTTGGGCCTCTTCCGCTGTCAAGTTGTAGGCACGTCCTCTTCCACGACCCGCTGTTGTTCTTCCGCCCTCGGAGCTGGGCGAAAAACCTGTTGTCGTGGAGGGAGAGGGGTTCTTCCAACCATCGGTCCTGGGTTCCTCTATCCAATAGGTGCAGGAAGTACCGGTAGGGTTCGGTTCATCATCCCAGTTCTCTTAAGGGGACAGCCTTCTATTGTGTGATCACCAGATCCACATGCCAGGCACAACCCATTAGCCCTACGACAATCCTTTTGCAAGTGACCTGGCCTCTGGCAATAATTACAAACAGGAACTATTTGAGTTGTTTGAGGAGGGGCTGACCGAAATGGTCTTCTAACCATTGGGGCCTTTACAGCTCTGACTGGACCTCCTCTGCCCAGTTGTTGAAATGGCCTCTTCATGGCCTGTCTTCTCACCTGATCAAGATTCTTTTTCTCCAATCCTCGCTCCACTTCTCGAGCTATAGTGAGGACCTGGGAATATGTTTTCAGCTGTTGGAGAATCAAAAGGACTTGAATATCCATTTGTAAGCCCTGCTGAAATCTGCTCGCCCGTTTTTTCATCAGCTATCATATACGGAGCAAAACGACTCAGCCTTAAGAACTCAGCAGCATATTCATCAACAGATCGGTTCCATTGTTGAAGTCGGATGAATTGTTCTTCCATCTCCTTCTGAGCTGTGGTAGAGAAGAATCTATCATAAAAGCTCTTAGAGAACTGGTCCCAAGTGATGGGTTTATCCAGTCTCGCTTCTTCGGCTAGCCACCAGTTTCTAGCCACATCCTTTAGTTGGATCTTGGCGACCTCCACCTGATCTTCCTCTGGAACCCGTGCTGCCTTTAAGAGATCTGTGGTATCGATTAGCCATTGCTCGGCATCTAGCGGTCTCTCTTCCCCTGTAAATATTGCCGGCTGCAACCGCCTGAAGTCTGACACGTTGCCCGGCCTTCGTTCTTGAGGAGCTGCTATCAATCCTTGCCGAAGGAGTTCGGTCTGCCTTTGTTGATTCTCCATCATATTTTGGATAACCCTTAGAATATCAGCATTCCCCCCTGCGGGCCCGTCCTGTGGTTGTCCAGAGTTGTTACGTCCTGCCCTTCTATCCATATCTGTGTTGGTAAAGATGTCTGGAAAGAGGAGTGAAAGCAAAAGATAGATGGACTTCAGGATTCAAGGAAAGGAATATCAAGAAAAAATGGATAACTTTGTGTTGGAATGTTTAACCGAAACTCATGCATCCCAACTGCAAATTAAGATCCCATTAATTTGCAATTTGGTTGTACTGTAGGTGTGAGAGCCTAGCTCTGATACCAACCTGTAACGCCCCGATCCGGCGGGTACGGAGACGTTACTGCGACGTACATACGCAGGTCGGAAATTCCCTCACGTATATACGTTAAGCATTAGTACAGGCAAGTAAAAGAGTACGGAAGCACGTGGCAATATATATTCCAACACAAGGATTACAAAGTTATCACAGAGCGTGTTATATTGGTACATGTACATTATATCACAGCCAGGTACAAAAGTGAAATTACAATTTGTACAACAAAAAGTGCTCACGGGCTGAGAAGGAGAGCCTCGAGCCTGCTGGAAGATCCAGGAACAGAAAGACTAGGACAAATCAGCTTGCTCCGAGAAATAGGCTTGATCTTCAGTGGAGGGCTCCGCTTCAATCCACGCTTCCGAACCTGAACATGCAAGTTCAGGGGAGTCAGAAACTCCCTAACAAATATGAAGGTGAAAGCCAAGTGTCTTGAAGAGATAAGTATATGCATGTGTTGACGTGATCAAACAGTATTAAGCATCAAAAACTGTGTTGAGTGTACATGTACAGTAAGCATGAAATGGAGGCATAAAATGAAAGTAATAAGGCTTGAATAAATCTATTTCCGCCATTTTTAATATTTATACTTATTACTCGTTCTACCCATATGTCTAGGTATGTGTAATAGCGTCCCAGCACACATACATCCACATATGAGTAATTCGATGCTGTTATTGGAGACCAACGGGGGTATCAATGAACAATGTTTACAGTGGGTCCCGTACATACCCGGGACCACGGCCCAGGATTGTTCCGTTGCTGGAGGACGGAACCTGCCGCAAGGCGTATAGTAGGGTCTTATAGGATGCCCTTATCAAGATGGTACCAGGTAGGAGGGAGCCAGCGCTCCCCTCGGTCGCCTGGAGGCCCTCAGGTCAAACCGAAATGTAGTTGCACAACATACCTAAAACCACTGTAAACACGAACATATATTGATATCCGCAAGTTTCCCCCCGACCCGATTCAAGTTGTTCCTTTTTATGATTTATTATGTAATTATCAATTTACGGGAAAGCAAGTGCATAAGTAGATCAGGAGTTCAAGAGTCATGAGTATTGTCATTTCAAGTCACTGTATACAATACAGGATAGCAAGTACATGATTCCCGTAATTATGACAATCTAAAGTCAGGTATCAATATGTTATTGCGGGGTAAGTATCAAGTAGTAGCATGATGCATGCAAGTGTGCCAGGAAAATAACATAATATTAGTCAATCATGACAAAGCAGGAAAATCTGAAGGAAGGCGAGAACACTCGCCTAAAACTTCAAGTAACACCGGGAAATCCCAAGTTCCAGAATTTAAGTAACCAACGCGATTATGTATTAAAAGAGGAGGAGAAGGATGAATCAGAAAAGTGAGAATGAAGACGCAGGGGTTGCAGACGCGGGGATTGCGCCGCGTTGAGGTCACAAACGCGGGGTCTGAGACCCGCGTTTTAGAATACAGGAAGAACGCAAACGCGAGTATGAGTTTCGCGTCGCGTTAACAAAAGAACGCGAGGATCGCGTTGAATAATCACTCAGAAGCAAGGGTTGAATCCGCGTCTAGTGATTAACAATAGGGAGTGAGTGACAGGGGAAAGTGAGAGACGCAGGAAAGGGAGAGGGGGAGACGCAGGTTTGGAAAAGAAAAGAAAAGAAGAGAAAATGGAGGAAAAGAAAGAAGGAAGGAAGGAAAGAAATGCAAAGGAAAGAAAGAAAGAAAGGAAAGAAGGGGGAGGTAGGCCGACCGCGGTTTGGCCGGTGTTCGCCGGCGGCGACTGGAGTTGGCCGGTTGGCCGGAGTGGGGTGGACAAGGCCCCAAGAGAGGGTTGATGGTGGTGCAAGTCTAGTTCAAATGGAATTTTCGGAGTTTTGCAAACGGTGTTTCGGAGGACGACCTATAGTTCGTTGGAAAGAGAATGACGAGGAGAAGAAGATGGTATGGTTGGTGATGGTTAAGGTGGTGTAGGTGGTGGTGGAAATGGTGGTGAAGTTGGCGGAGAGGATGGGTTTCTTTGATGTTTCTTGGTGAAAAAGAGGTTGAAGAAGGTGGTGTTTTGGTTGTTGTTGTTGTTGGAATGTTGAAGTAGATGGAGGGGAGAAGTATGGTGGAATTTGTGGTGAAAATGGAGGGAAAATGGTGGAGAAATGGGTGGCCAAAGGAAGTAAGAGGCTCTTTTGAGCTTGTTGGTTTCGTTCTCAGGAAACCAGGAAGGAGAAGAAGAAAAATAAATGAGAGAGAGAAGGAGTGGGTGATATATATAAAGGGGAAGAATTATTATTACAAGAATGCCATTGTTTCATAACAAAAGGGATGCAATCAAAGAATCTTGCGTCTCCTTTAGAAAGCCTGCGTCTCCTGAAAACCTGCGTCTGGCAATTGGCCAGACGCGGGGATGGAGCTCGCGTCCAGGGAAAATGCAAAGTTGCGTTTACAGGAAAAAGACAAAAGGCATGGGTGATTTGATCTGAGTTGATTTCTTTTGAAGGACACAACATTAAATGCGGAATGGGGAGAGTCTCCGCATTAATTGCTGAGTTCAGAGTTGGCGGATCTCGCGTTTAGGCAAGGAGAGAAAAATAAATAAAAAATTTACGGACAGAATTTCGGTATCTGGGAAAACACCGAAAACTCAGAAAAAGCCCGAAAATGAAGTATCTCGAAAAGTCTCCCAAAAATTCTCAAAATAACAAATATTATTTTAAGATTTTTGGTGAAGCCAGTTTTCAGAAATTTAATTTCATTTTCAAAATAAAAATCCTAAATTCACTGTGAACGGTGTCCACACCGGGTAGGCCGGATTTTTGATAAAATCTGAAAAATCCAGAAAATGCCTGAAAGAAGAAAATATAATTTTGAGAAGTAATATGAAAGCGGAATCCAGAAATTTGATTCCAATTGTAAACTAAAATTGCTGGAATCACCAGTGATACTGGCGACACCAAATTCAGTGGAATTTTGATAAATTCTAAAAATTCTCAAAAAATCATTTAGATAGAAAACATGATTTTAAGAAATACTGTGAAAGCCGTTTCTAGATTTTCAACTCCATTTGTAAATTAAAAATCCGAAAGTCGGTCAGCGAAACTGGCCGACACCGGTTTTGAAGATTTACAATTTAATTTCGAAAAATTCCAGAAAATCATGAAAAATGTAGAATATTAAAAATAATATTTGAAACTGAAATCGGTCAAATCTGATTACCAAAAAGGTCAAACCACGCAGTACAGCTATATGAGTAAGATTATAAATAATAGAAAATAAAATAAAATAAAATAAAATAAAATAAAATAAAATAAAATAAAATAAAATAAAAAAATCACTTCCAAAAATCAGGACATATAACTGTGTACGTATACAGAGGATGGGGTGTTACAGATCTAATCAAATACTGAATCGAACAGGAACTGTTTGTGAGCAAATTGTTATTTGACAATTTTTAAAATTGAGTCTTAGAAATAGATACTGATTTTTTTAAGGAAATAATAGATATAGATATTGATAACAAGAATTTCTAATCGACACTTTGAAGTCTAAGAAGTAGTTATAATTAAACGATCAAAGTCCCCTTTACTATTCTTTTTTTTTTTTTTTGTAAAAAACACAAATAGAAAAAGATTGTAACAAATACTGCATTCTATATTTCATTATATTCTCTTTAATGAAATAAAATAGGCTTGTGTGTGTGTGTGTGTGTGTGTGTGTGTGTGTGTGTGTGAGAGAGAGAGAGAGAGAGAGAGAGAGGTGATTTCTGGCTATTAATATAACCATGATGAAGCTTAATTTGACACAAAAGAAAATCCTTTAATATATTCATGCGTCTACAATTTCAAAAGATGCTACATTGTAATGCAAGCATTATTGTTTACTATCTTCATTGTACAAAAAAAAAGGGAAAAGCAAGAGAAAAGTATCCTTGTGATGATCCTATATGTAATTTGATAAGGTAAGCAAGTCAAAAAAGGGTTTTGGACTAGCCCAATTTGGACCCAAAGTGGCTCCAAACTGAATCCAATTCAAAGTTTGGGTCTGATCCACAAAATCTTTGACTCTCATTTTTTAAAAAGAGCTTTTCTAGTCCGAATGTAGAGGGCAAAGCTTAGGATTGTCCCAAAAGTGCAAATAGACCCCCATATGATGAATGTTGTCCTGTAACAGTGCATTCCGACGCACAACCCTCGGCCGCCGCCGCCGCCTTCTCGGTCGTACAGGATGGCCGCGATGTAGCCGAAGACGAAGGATCCGATGGGGATGTTAGCGACGACAATGTTGTGGTTAACACCGAAGTTCTTGGGGCCGAAGAGGTCGGCGGTCATTGAGACGGCAATGGACGTTATGGCGCCGGAGCAGACACCGATGATGGCCGTGCTGATGAAGAGGCAGACCTTTGTGGGGATGAGGATAAGGAAGAAGGAGCCCGCCATTGGGACCATTAGTATTGCCACGGACGCTGGCCTTGACACCATGTATTTGCTCCTACAAGGACAAAATTATCGATGTAAGTTTACGAGTCTTTCTAAAAATATATATAAAAAGAATAAAAAATTGTAAAATTACTTTGCCAGGATATTATCAGATATTTAATTACTTAATCATTATGATTATTGATAAATTAGTTAATTAAGTACCACTCAATATTGAAAAAGGGCATTGCCTGAGACGTAGCCCACTCTTATTGCTTGCTGCTTCTGCCACGATAATTAGTCAGCACTACAGCTTCATTTTTCTAAGTTAGGAATATTTCCAACTTAAAGAATTAATAATGCTACCGTAACACTAATACCTAATAGTATCTCGTCCAGTCAAGCTTAAGATAAATCAGAAAGTGTAGAAAGTGTAGAAAATTATCAAAGAAGCCATGAACTATGCTTGCACTTAGGTTTGAGCACATGATGCTCAAGTCTCAAAGCATAAATTAAGGTGCACTGTACTTAATTTTTCTTTTCTTTTTTTTTTAATATCTCTAAAATAACTTTCTCTCAATCTAATTATAATCTGTTGCGTATGAAACACAATATTTTCTTGTCTCGCTCTGCTTGCTTATCTATTAAAGAGACAAGCAAGATGCTCTCCCGATTTGCCACGTATACGGAAAGTATTATTCTTATGAGATCGTGACGTGTGGGTGAGATCTTAGAGTCGTCAATATTTTTCTCTCTCATCGCGTGCACAACTAGTTTATGCATCCCTCACAAGCACCCACTCACGTGCCCCTGGATGCTCTTTTTTTTCCTACATAAGTGGGGAGAGATTCCTGCATGTGGGTAGTTGATTTCCCTTATGATTTTAACTAGTCCAAGTCTATACCTTAAAGCAAGACAAGGCAGCTAATTTAGCACTGCCTTATATGCTCAGAGTCTTAATCAATGCCATTATAACTAACAAACGGAATGACAGTTATGATGTCACGCTTACATATATATTAGCATTATATTTAGGATCTTTTTATTTCTCTAAAAATGAGCCTGTAAGCCACTGTTCATGAGTCTCACGAGGTCGCGTCAATTTCTCATGTAGTGTTGTTTGGTTGTTTATATTAAAAAAACAATAATTGTGATGGGGTCCGCAAAAATCTTATGTGGTCCCTCTGCTATTTCTGCCATTGGTGCTGGGAAAAAGCTCGAAAAACTATTATTTATGGGGTTTGGCTCATGTGTGTGGGTCACACACACATGTTATAAGAGGGTAATTCCACGTCGACACGTAAGATTGACTCTCTTATAATATTTTAAGAGATACAAAGACTTTAAAGTTTTATCCGCTCAAAACCCGACATCTTATTTACGTGTCAATACGGGATTGACTCTCTCATAATATGTGTGTGTGGCACACACACATCACACACACATAAACCGAATCTCTATCTATGAGCCTCACTTGATACTTTTTTTTTAAAAAAAAAATCTCAAAACAGGTGCCCTACTTGAATTTTTTGCCCCCCATCTCCGAGAGCCAAACACGAGCTTATTTGCAGTAACGTAGTGTCCTCGTGAGGTGACTATACTTCTTGAAAGTGGACATACTCGAAAGTATACAATGACTAGCATGACGTCAAGAATGTGGAGCTACGATGTCACGCCACAACACTTAGACTCCTGCTTAGAAAAAATATTTTTCCAACACGAAATGATTAAGCCCCGAAAACTTTGCCGACTCTCCAATGTAACATGACATGCGGGAGAATGACAATCATGTCGTCATTTTCATGTTGCGCGTTGCTCTCAAACTTTTATAATCGAACAATCGTTGGTATACAGTCAAAATGTTTTTTTTTTTTTTAAATATTCAGAATAACACATTACGTGCTTGAAGAGCACTGGATACTCTCTCATATTATGTTCATGTTTGTAAGTGATTTTACTAGACCTCTATAGAGTATAATAAACCACGTATACAAACAGTAAGTGCAGTTGCATACCTTGTAAACAGTGACAACGGAGCAGCCGACAGCTTCCCGAAGAAGCCGAAAGTCGAGGAGATCGACAACAGAACTGCCTCCTGAACTCCCCTGGAACCTGCAACCTGCCCCAATTGTTGGCATAAACCAACCCCATCGTCCCTCCACACAAATACACCAAAAATACAGCCAAAAATCCACACTCTTGGCCAACTTCCACGCTCCATGCTCTTCCCCCACCGTTTTCCCCACTTCCACCATCTCACTTACTGACCCCACTTCCACCATCTCACTTCCGCTCACTTCCAAATCTTCCACCACGTTCACCGTAACCCGCTCCCTCGACCGCACAATCTCGACGGTCCTGAACAAGGGCACCAAAGCCACCATCCCCACCATCACCAACAACATCATCGGAGGCGCGATCGACGTCCCCAGCGCGGGAACCAGAGTCTGCACCACGGCGTAAGCGCCAGTAATGCCAGCGATCAGGAACGCCAGGAACAGCCCACGGCCATTCCCGGCCACGGCCGGCCTGGACTCTTTAAGAAATGGTGCAGTGACCACAGCCAGAAGGACGGGCACAGCCGCGTTCAGCAGCAAGTATATACTCTTGCTACGGAAATTCTTGCCCAGCAACACCTGAGCCAGCGCGATGTAAATTTTCGCGCTGAGACCAGTGTAGCTCGTCGCGAGCCCGACGACGACCCCGTGATCCCTCGGGAATTTGCGCATCGACGAGACGTAGCAGGCGGTGTTTATCCAGCAAATGCTGTTGCCCGCCAGGACCTGAAGGAAAAGATACCACGGGTAGGAGAGTGTCGCAATTTTGTTAGCTAGGAACAAGAACTGGACCCCGTAGCCAACTGACCCGATGGCCGAGCCAATTGCCAGCACGGACCATAAGGGGAGGTGGCTGGCCGCGACGCCGGACAGCCAGCCAAAGAGCTTGCCGGCGTCGGAGGCCACCGCGAGGTTGTTGAGCTGGACTTGGGTGATGTCGAGGCGCGATTTTAGGAGCGTCGAGTAGGCCGGGAAGTCGGTGTTGGTGCCGCTCAGGGCCTGGAGCCAGATGATGGCGACCAGGGTCAGCCATGGGAACAATTGAGACATGACGAGAGCAAATCTGGCTGAGCGTTGGTGGTGGTGGTGGTACTACTGATTGTAGCTAGGTAGCAAGGTTGGTTTGTCTGCAAAAATGGCTGGAGGGACTGGCTTTTTATAGGCAAATTTTATGGCCTGCTTGTTTCCTAAGAAATGAGCACAGAAACTCAACTGTTTATATGCTTCACATGGGGCCACGTGAGTTTGGCATGAAATGTTATTTGATTATTTGTTTGATTATTTGTAAAAGAAAATAATGAGGGGTTGTGGCCTCAAGGGGGAACAAAAGGAGATGGAAATGGACATTTTAGAGCTTGAGCTTGTGGGGCTTGAGAGTTTGAATGAACCCTTGATTGCAAGTTTGGGGAGATGTTGGAGTCTGTGATGAATTTAGTTGAAAAAAAAATGTGGGAAATGGTTTGCGGGTCCTAACTGTTCAAACTGTTTTGTCCTTGTTATTGACCTTATAAATAATATAATTGCATCTTAAGAAAAATAGATAATATATAATTACATTTCATTGAAATATTATGCCAAGTGTTCTAAACATGAAGCTTTGAAATTACAAGTGGATTGTTGTGGCCTAGATATATCTGCTACCTGTCTGATTCTTGTGGCCTAGATTGGAACTCATTATTTATCTAAATATATATATTCTCATTTTCAATGAGGTATTTTAAACACTAAAACTTAATATCACGATATATTCAAATTCAAGTTAGTTTACCATTATTAATATATTGACAATATGTTGTGGTGGGTTTTGAAACTGATGTTAACTTTAGATCCTATATAACTTAAACAAACATGTAAACTTTTATTTTAAAAAATTCAATAACTACCAATTCTAAAATTTAATCCGATCAACCCCCAGGACTCAGTAGAATCCAGCTCAAAACCTAAATTTGCCTAAAACCCGATGGGCGAGTTTCATCTCTTAAAAATAAAACCTCTTGATTTTTCGAGTTCAAATATAAAAGTACTTCATAACCCGTCCATAGTGGTCAACATTTGACCCCTATCAAGGTCACGACACGTATCCAGTGGTAGAAATACGAGAAAGCTCTCAGAGTCTTCATTCCGGAATCTCAACCACTCCTAATTTAACGGCAACCCTCAACTACATCTCCAAAGTCATACTGACTTTCGAAAACATCTCTTGTTCCGGAGTCTGAAGTCACACAACCACCCAGAGCGGACTCGAATTCGAACCGAATATCCTGCCACGTGGCGATCTTATCCATCATCATGGAAAGATCGAGGCGAATTTTTTCGAGTCATGAAATCTGTTATGCGGTTTTATCCTCTTCCTCGCCTAAAACCACCTTACAACTCAGCAAGCAGTTGGAGATAGCAACAAAGCCAATCCTAACAACATGGATACGATCTTAACGTTTGCAAGAATCAACAGTAGGTAACCGTGCTAGAGCAACGGGCCTAATTATGTCAAAACTGTTCTTCGAGGTTTCGCCTCTTAATCCCTTGCCTAATCACCGATTTGACAAGATTCAAACTCTAACAACTTCCTCTTTAGGTCAATCTTCTAATGAGTCTGAGATGTCTCTAAGGCTAACGTCTACTAAGATTTTAATTAGGATTGTGTTAGTGAGCGAGAAGATGTGGTTTGCGGGCTAAGGGAGGGTCATGACTTCTCCACCTTATCCTTTTTATGGATTTGCCCTTAAGTCGTTTAGTGCGATGTGTGCAAGTAAATAGGTAAGTAATCACTTAAAGCAACTATAAATCACCCAAAAGTGTTTCCTAATCTAGATGCAATGCGAACATATTTTATCTCAGCACTCTTCAACAGTAATGAGAGAAGCTATTGTTGTTGTGTCATCGCCCTGTGCAAGGGAGATGACATTTCAAGATTTACATTTGAGTTTGGCCTGACTCGACTCCCATTGCTCGTCTTTGACAATGTCCAGGCGTACCCACGTGATCTCCCAGGATTTTGTTGTCAATGGGACGAGGCCTCTAGTCTCTTGCTCCTTGGGCCACGATTGATGACTTCCAATATTACTTTAGGGACGGGGGTTAACCCATCCTGAACAGTTATCTTTGAGAAGGTCTTGAAATTAAGAGTCATCATGTTGGCAACGACTTTCTTCTATTCTGATTTTAACGTCAAAATACCAGTGCCAACCAATGCTTGAATCTTATCCTTGTGGATGAAGCATTTGCTGGTAGGATGGTGAACCATCCTATGGAAGAGATAGTAGTTGGAGTCATTTGTACGTCCAACTTCGTCGGGGCATCAAACTTCTGGTAACTTGAGTTTGTTACCGTTGTGAAGCAAATGAAAGATTGCCACTACCTTCTCATATTTAAAAGATTATTGTTTCGGTGGAAACTTGAACTCCGAGTGGTTGTTAGAATTACTCCTTTTCTGCTATGGCAATTAGTCACCTACTTTGCCAGACAAATAGAAGCAAAAGGAACTCCGGTTCGATAAAACCTTGAAGAAGAATCCTCCTCAAGGATTTAACGCACTTTTTTGCTTCGACATATTGGCAGAATTGGCCAATATTTCAGCTCATATTACTTTATTACTTTACACGAGCTACTTCGCCTCTCGAAGGAATAGATAGGCACTCAGGGATGCACACCGATCCTAACAGCCTTGATATGATTTCAGCAGTGACAAGGATCAGCAGACTCAAACTGAACAGTTGAAAATCCGCATCTATCCACATCCACTTGACCATCAATATCAGGTTCAAATGCATCTCTTTCTCCAAGAAGGAGTTCGCATTCCTAATTCTTAGAGCTCATATCACACCACGCAGATAGATTTTCTCTGCCAGTTCACCACCATTACGCCAACAGTTTCCCTCTACCAGTCTATCCCCCTTACCGACTACTGATTCTCACGCCGAGAGTCTTAAGCGGGCATCATACCGGTGGTCCTAATCTGAAAAACGTCTTCCTTCTCAATGTGATTTGACATATTCGATCTAGAATGTTCAGTTACTTGTGACATAATTTTTCTCCACCACAAAAGTTGCTTGTGATGGAGTTTCATCCATCAGACGGACTAACCTGCGGAGGCAAATTATTTCCAGTTTTTCTTTTTTTTTTTTTCCCCCTCTCGTGAGAATCGACATTGTGATATTCTGAGGGCATGATATCATTGGTTGGCACTGTATCTCCACTAGGTGTGGGGTCCAACAGTCCACGGTTACGGGAGATAACGTCCGAAAGCAAGCGCATGCAGCCGACCAACCTTGGCAAGGCACGGAGTCGGTGAGCCAGAGAATCAAGTGGGCCGAGGGCCAGTCGTGGGATCTGCTGCAACTCCCATAACATACAACAGCAAATCCATAATAACGGGCACAAAAATATTTCGTTTTTTTCCCTTTGTTCTTTTGTCTGGAAACATTAATTACGTGTCCTTTGGTCATGGAAAATTTTACATATTAACTTGCCAGCTTACCAACGAGACAAACGATTTAGGTCCACAAAGTGAGGTCCTGGGCATCAATTGCCAACTGTGCTGGCGAGCCAACTCCACGCCTAGGATCATGACTGCATGGGGTCCACACTTTTGTCAAGCACTTCCTTAAATTTTTCTCACCTGAATTAGAAATAATTAAGCATATAATTACTAAATCATTTAATTGTTCTAGAAAAGAACTAGGATATCCCTGTATAGGTGAATTTACAAATATTGCGCTCATATTTAAAATTTGATTTTTTTTTTTTTTTTAATCTATGCCGTCAACCAATGAAGGTTTTCTTTTGTCCTCATTTCGGTCCTCTATGGTCAACATTATTACTAGTTTTTTTTTTTTGTATTTACTATTACTTTCTTTCTTTCTTTATTTTTAGTATCGATCAACTTTGTACTAAACTGCTGTGGATAATTCCAAGAGAATTTATCTACGTATCAAAATATATAGGATTAATCAGTAAATTGTAGAAATTAAATCAATACAAATACAGAGATTTACGTAGAAATTCAAAGAGAAAAAACCACAGAGAGATAGAGAGAGAATTACACTGTAATTCAGAAAAATACAATGGTGAGTCGTTCTATCTCATGAACTAGGGTTTCTCTGGTTTGAATTCTCCTCCTTCACGTTATAAGGACATGTTATTTATACAGATAGTGTATGTTGAATAAGGCTGCAGACTCCAGCTTTTTTTTTAACCATTTAACCGCTTATCTCAGAGACGGTTAAAACCAAACATCTTGATTTGAATTGGTTGAAGGAGTGTTTATCTTTATTTGGTAGTCTATGTCCAGTTGTTGATATGGTCGATCCGTTTCTGAGCTGTAACCATCGATTTGAGTGGAGATTTAACTTAGAGATAGGGATTCTCATAACTGATTTTGTCTCCTTCTAACCACCGGAACTGCTCGGAGTTTGAATTGGATGAGACTCTTATTTAGTGGTTCTGAAGCGTCCACGTGTCACTCGCTTGTTTAATTGGACACGTGTCTTGGTCTTGGAAAGGTTGAAAATTAACCACTACATAAACAAAAATGAGATATATGTTTTCTTTAAAAAAATAGACTATATATGTCATTTTCTCTCTTTGTTTTTTTCTCCTTTTTATTTCTCTTTTAGTACCACTACTTTAGCATTATAGCTTAGATTATGGGAGTACTAAAATATACCAAACATATATTTGTTCGCAATTTTACTATTCCTCGATGCTGTGCCATAAATTTCAATAATTTGTTTATTTAAAAAAGATATTGAGCAGCAGACAATAAATATTTTTATATATGCAGACTTTTGTCTTTTTTTTATCTTTTTGAGGGAAGCAAGCACTTGTCTTCATTTTCCTTTTATATTCTAAAAAGTATGCATAATTTATAACTTCATATTTGTTTGCGTGACATTAATCTTCATGAACACCAGCATGTATGTTTTCCTCCATCCTCTAAGCTTTTGTTTCTTAACTTATACAATATAGGCAGCATGTTTCAAGGTGGCGAGGATACATTCATGAATCCTGAGGAATCCCATGATGCTGACGAGCGAAAAATTAGTTCCTAATTAACTTAACTTTAAGTCAGAGCCAGTTTCTACGTGTACAAGAAATTAAATTTATTTTTTAAAATTTTATATTTAATTTATAATAATAATGAAATTAAAAATGTAAATCACATATGGATATTCAAGTGACGCACACATGCCAGCATTTTCGCAGGTTCAATTATAGTCTTGTTTGTTGATGCAAGAAAAAGAAAATGAGGGGAGGCAAAAAAAAATGTGAGTGATGCAATCAGACAATGGGGTTTCTCTTTGAAAACTATATTCGATTTTTAATTATGATATTAGAAATTAATTTGACCTTGACATCTATATGAAAGCCTGAAACACCTTGCGGCATTGATGCCTGCAAGGACCAATGGCTCATTTATTTTGGAATCAATCACAGGTTAAAATATATAGGGAGAGAGAGAGAGAGAGAAAGAGATAGACTTTTGATTCGTGTCTTGATTTTCTCACATAAATAACAACATATGATATTCAAATACAAGATTTACTCCGTTAAAATTGGTCCATATTATTTTTCAAATATAAGATTCACTCCGTTAAAGTTGATCTATATTATTTAAAGTAACTAAAAATCAATACTCAAGTGTTTTGAATACTTTTTTTCCTTTCCATCAAGTGGTGCAAAATGGATAGCCGAAAGTAATGAGTTAGTAAGATTTTATTTTTAGACATACAAATTCTGTTGGATGTGTTTTGAGTTGGAGGGAAAACTTGAGTTTCCCTCTTATTTGCCTTTGAGTTTAGTCCCACATTGGATAGGAGATGAGATGTTAGGTAGTATATATATACCAACTCCTCCCATGTCTATTGTTATGAGTGTTGGGCCATGAGCCACATCCCCACACGCGCGCGCACGCGCCGAACCGACCGGGCAAGGTGCGAGTGGCGCGCGCCCACGACCTGCGGACACGATGCAATTCGATTCCAGGGGCTTGTTGGACCTGCTACATTTTGTTGGTTTTTTATTTTTTTATTTTTATTTAAAAATTCTGTTGAGATTTTTCGGGTAGAGTTGGACCCGTTTAAGAGAATCGGATCTGCACGTTGCAACCACTCGCGCATGATCACAGATTCTCTCGGGCTGTTACAAACGGAAAGATCTGCAGATGGTTATAAATACCCTATCTCTGCATGTATATTTTACAAGAAACAGAAATCGATCTACCCTCTTTCTCCCACACAAATTTCTTACAAATATTCTGCTAAAAATAACTGCGTTCTTGCGATCGGGTTTTTTGGTGTTTTCTCGACTCTGTTTTCCACCTAAGGGCAACAAACCTCCGTCTGAGCAGAGGCCTAACTCATCGTCCTGAGTTGGGTGCGGTGTACTACCGGGGGGAGTTTTTATCGCTAGGAGAGGAGGCCACGTTCAAGGTCCAGACGAGAGACCGGCCATCTTTCTTCTAGGCCAGTGCGTCTGCACGACTACATCACCTCAGGCCAGCTTTTTGCTTTCTTTTAATTCTTTATTTTAGTTGCATGCTTAGGACAAGTAATTCATTACATTTAAGAATTTATATTTGTTGCATGTTTTAATTCAGTTAAATATCCTACAGTCTAGAAGAAAGATCTTGATAATTCATATGCAATTAAATTTAGAGAATTATTTCATGCAATATAGTTACTTGTTTGTTTCATGCAATTGATAATTTTCATGCAATTAAAATAAAAACAGTCCCTGCAAGTAAAGATAATTATTTTAAAAAATTATTAAAAAATCTTAAAAGGAAAAGATTTGCATTAAATTTTTCATTGCAAAATTATTGTATTAAATCTTTCCAAACTAATTAGATCTTATCTTAACATACTGTTGTAAGTTATCATGTTGTAAGTTATCCTGTTGTAAGATTCCTTAAATCTGATCTAAATTTAATCTCTTTTAATTCATTGCAAAACAAAATCTATTTATTCTAATTATTGCAAGGCAAATCTTTCAATATAAGATCCTAGAAAATCTGAATAACTTTATTCATTATAACTTTATATTTAGTAATTATTACAAGGCCAAATTCTTTTCATTACAAACTTTAATCATTTGTTTTCATTACAACATCTTATTAATTTTTGTTACAAAAGAAAATATTTTACAATATAATTTAAATTATTTAAATCTTATCTTATCTGATATATATATATATATATATATATATATATATATATATATATATATATATATAGACTTGTATCCTTTCAAAAGGATTTGATCCCGGATCCTTCCCACTCAATTCAACCCTCCAACATTCGAATACAAGATCCACTCCGTTGAAGTTGATCTATACTATTTCAAGTATCTATAAACCAAAAATCAAGTGTTTTAAATACTTTTTGCCCATCCATCAAGCGACGCAAAATGGACGGCCGAAAGTAGTGAGTTGGTTAGATCTATGTCTTTAGACATACAAATTCTCGATCCGGCCATTTCATTATGATCTAAACATTTAAAAACCCCTATAAACTAATTTTTGTTAGATTTCAATGTTCTACACCGTTAAACTAACCAACTCACTATTTAGGCCGTCCGTTTTTCCCTACTTGATGGATGGGCAAAAAGTATTTAAAACACTTAATTTTTGGTTTATAGATACTTGAAATAGTATAGATCAACTTCAACGGAGTGGATCTTGTATTCGAATGTTGGAGGGTTGAATTTTAGTGGGAAGGATCCGGGATCAAATCCTTTTGAAAGGATACAAGTCTATCTCTCTCTCTCTCTCTCTTCTCTCTCTCTCTATATATATATATATATATATATATATATATATATATATATATATATATATATATATATATATATAAACACTTATTGCAAGATTTTACATGCATGCATCTATTAATTAACTGCTTCTTACAATAAAATTTGGCTAATTAAAATTGTTTAATTTTGTGATTTTTGCTATAAGAATTATTTATTCTTGCAAGTCAATTATTAATTAATTATTGTTAGTCTATTTCTAAAATTTAATTTGAATAATTTGTAGAAATTATTGTTGTTATAATTTCAAATTAGGAAAATTAAAAAGACAAGTTTATATCTTGTTATATCTTGCTTGAATTATTTGGCACATAATTAAAGGAAGACTATACATTATTTTATTCTGCAAACCCTACTTTAAAAGCTACCAACATAAACTAAATTCTGACATTATCAAAATAATTTTGAAATAAACAATTCAGGTAGCACATCTCGTCACTATGGCCAACCCTGATCATCAGGGGCGGAACCAGGAAAAAATTTTGGGGTGGGCTGCAATCTTTTATACCATATGCTTAAAAAAAGTCTACATAAAAAGTTTCAAAATAAAGGAGAGATTTTATATCACAATCTCTATTGTATACAAAATTTGCCAAAAGAAAATCAAAATATGTCAGTTTGTCCAATTCCTCCATTACTTAAGTTGAACTTTTCGATCCTTCAAGAAGTAGAAATCATCAATTATCGAGTCCAAATCAATATTCCTGACAATTTCTTTCTCAACTTTGATGATCATGAATCGACAAGAAAGTCATTACCCATTTTGTTTCGAAGAGTTGTTTTCATGATTTTCATAGCAGAAAATGCTCGTTCAGTAGTCGCCGTGAAAATAGAAAGAGTCAACACAAGCCTGATCAATCTATCAATCAAGAAAAAGTTTTCTGCTTTTCCTGTTTCAACCAATCTTCGACATAATTCTGAAAGAGAAGACATATTCTGAAATGCTTCATCACGAACAACATTATGCTCAAAATGTGCCAACTGTCTTCTTAAGTCTCTTAGGTTAGCAGTAGTAAAATCTTGAGGATAGAATTTTTCTGCCAGAGTGCAAGCATCATCAACTTTAAATGATTTGAAGTGATTAATAGGATTCAAAGTCGAGCTTAGGATGAGGAGCTCCGTTGCTTGCTCAGAGAACCTACTATTTAAAGAAGTAAGTTGAAAATCGATGGTAGCATTAAATACATGTATACGGTAGTGATGCTCAACTGTAATGCTATCTCGATGATGAGACCGACGCTTACCATGCTTATACTGAGCATTCATTTCAGGCACCTCAATTTTATGCACACCACAAAATAACATCACCTTTTCAAAAAAGGTATCCCAACCATCTTCTCTAAGTTTTTGAAGTAGCACTTTTGTTCTTGAGACAAAACTTATGGCATTTAAAATGTCTATCGATTTGCGTTGAAGAGCTTGACAAAGCATATCAGTGATTCCCATTACTTCATATAGCAAGTGCAAGACAAATACAAAGTCAAATGATATCATTGCATTATACGCACCATCGGCTTCAAGACGCACCTTGGACTCAATTGCATTATCAATTATATTCTCAAGAACTGTACTAGCAGCCCCAAACATCTCAATTAACCTAGTCACAGAGCCAAAATGGGAGCTCCAACGTGTAGCTTCACCTCGTTGTAGAGTACGACTCTGATTACACCCTCGACCTGTATCAAGTTCTCCAGTAGCCACTTTATGTGTAATTTCAATTTCCCAAGCAAACTTTAACTCAGCATAACGCTTGGGAGAAGCACTAAGAAAATTGACAATGACACTCAAATTTGAATATAATTGCCAAATCTCACGCACATCTTTAGATACCGCAATTAATGCTAATTGCAATTGATGTGCAAAACAATGCACATAATATGCGTACGGGCAATCTTTAAGGAATAATGCTTGCAATCCATTCCAAGCACCGCGCATATTACTAGCGCCATCATACCCTTGGCCTCGCATATCTTGGACTTGGAGATCATGACGAGCAAGAATAGTACATATCTCGCTTTTAAGAGTCAAAGCCTTGGTGTCAACAACCTCCACAATGTCAAAAAAGCGCTCTCTTACATAACCTTCACCATCAACAAATCTCAAAACAATTGCCATTTGCTCTTTATTACCTTCATCAAGAGCTTCATCGACAAGAATACAATATTTAGCATTTCCAATTTCCTCACGAATCGTGTTTCTCACTTTGTTAGCATAAATGTTCAAAATCTCCTTTTGTACTTTCGGTGAAGTATACTTGACATTTTCCGGAGCATTTTCCAAGACAACCTTCTTCATTTCTTCATTACAATCTCCCCAAGACTTTATCAATTCAATGAAATTCCTACGATTCAAAGAATCATGAGATTCATCATGGCCTCTAAATGCACACCCTTGAATTGAAAGCCATTTGCATGTCTTTATCGAGGTCATAAGTCGCAAACGATTTGCCAAAACTTCTTGGGTGGATTGCGCATTCAATACTTTGTCAACATGTCGAGAAGGATGTTGTAAACCTTGCCACTTGTCCATAGCCATATTATGTGGAGAAAGAGAGCAGCCAACGTGATGCACAAATGTACATTTATCTCCATTATTCACCCTCTTTCAACTATTAAATCCTTTAACAGTAAATGCAGGAAACTTTGACGGTTTGTTGTCAAAAAGATAACAAGGAAAACAAAAGGCTCTATCTTTAACTTCAGAATACTCGAGCCAGGAAAACTGTGAAAACCAAGAGTATTGTAATTGGCGATTTTGTTTTCCATCTTTAGTCCGTGGATACTCTACCAATTTGGGTTGATATGGTCCCAAACTAATATACATCCTCCGAATATCATCACGTCGATTCACATCGTATGCTGATATTGGACGTCGTTTTCCCGGATCACGCTCTATAGAAGTGGACTCAATTCATTCAAAGGAAGTTGAGATGTGGAAGGAGGTTGTTCTTCAACTTTTCTATGTTCGAGTCTTTGTAACTTGGAAGGAGGCTCGTCGTTTTCTTAAAAAATGAAAGAAGATTTCTTTGCGACATGATAATCTATGACAGTAAAAAAAACATTTGAATGAATACAACATGAAAAATTCGGAGCGGAGCAGCAATATACAAGAAAAATCATTAGATAAAGAGAAGATTTAGATAGAATTAACACAAAAACATGTCAATTTTCAGAGAAGAAGAAATGGACAAAGTGATAAACAGACCTGTGTGGCTGAGGCAGTTGAAGTAGGAGCTGATAATGCAGTTTGCCCACCAAATTTCACTCCAACAGCCTGACCAGTAAATCTGAAAATGTAAACAATGAGTATCAAAATAAAGAGCTAAAGACAACTATAGGAAGGATTTCAAATAAAACAAGTCATCCAGATTGATAAATGCATAGTTGGTTATTAGCAATTAACATACTATTAATTTTTTTGAGTAACAATTCTTCTTTATTAATCATTGGCAGCCAACTCTTTGAGAAAATCTCAAAAATGGACTCCACAAATTTCTATCAATGACTCACTCTATCACTAAAATCCAATTCAGAATATTTTGAAGCCTGTGTACTATTTGATACTGATCTATGTTATTTGTGTTAGAACGCTTTGCATCACGACTTGGTAGAGATCCATCTCTGTTGACAAAATCCTTAATAATGAGCACTCCACTGGGTAAGAATTACACCACTACGTGTGTTTACTGAGACTATATAGTCCATGTTAAGGTCAAGGATACTTTGGTAGATTTGTTACTAGTGGATGTGTCATGTTAGGGATGGGCTGGTTGGGTAATAATAGAGAGTTAAATGAACTGCTGAGAAAAAGTGACACATAAGTATAATAATATGCATGTCATGAGAGTTACATTGAATATCAAGTGAGTATGGAGTTTGTGATCTTAAATGGCTAGGTTTTTTAAATTCTAGAATAGTGTTCTTAATCAATGTATAAACAACACATTTAGTCAAGTAACTGAATTCGATGCTTGACTTGTCCAGCATGGCCAAAGGAATCCCTGATCTCAAAGACCACTCTATGCAATTTGCACCCAAAGAGGACAGAGCTGGTGTATAAAACTGCACATGTTATATAGATGAGAGGTTGTCTGGATGACACTACCCACACTTGCACGGTAGTTAATTGAGTTTGAATGCATAATAGATAAACATATGTATGGGAGATGAGTTCTGCTTCCTGTCTCCCATTTAAGGACACAAATAAAGTTCCCATCTAACACTCGAGATATTCAAGCTTGATACCTAACATTACTGCTATCCTACCAAATTTTATAAGCTGCCAAGAATGCAGTTCAAAGATTTGACTTCTTTCTTCTTTCCATCAGCGAAGAAATCCTCAGAAAGGTGTGCATAAATTATGTTTTCTTTGGTTTTGATTTGAATTCCAAGAAGAAATTGCAACGCACAATAACTTTGAAATGAACTGAATTTGATATGTAATGGGAGGATCAGCTTGTAAGGCTTCAAACAGAAAACCTTAAGAACAAACGTTTATAACATGTGGAAGGTTCGGACTTTAAGAACAAGATGTTTCATTTGGAGGGATCTCTTGGAGTCGCATTATGTCCAATCATAACTATTGCAGGAGGAATTATTAACAGCATTTAAAAATGAATACCAACAAAAAGAAAAATTACACAGTCCTAAGTTCTAATATAACCATCATTCGCTTTCCCAACTATTTGGGTCAGATTTGTAAATTCCAGTTGTCCACCTTCCCATCCAAACTAGGGAGAGACACGTTTTCAATCAAGAAGTCAATAAATATAGTAAAGCCGCAAAGAGATTGTTTTAGGATGATCCCAGTTTTAAATTAAAGCATTGGCAAAGATGCAAACATCAGCTATATCCCCATACACTACAATATGCTCCAATAGTAAAATGGTGGAGGGCAAAATTGAGGCAGTCCCGAAAGCAAGACATAAGGGAACAATACTTAGAATTGAAATTAAAATTGAAATCTAAATTTTTAAAAAAAAAATACCTGCAGGCTGCAGCCGAGACTCGCACTCGAGCAGGAGAAGAAGAATCAGACAGGAGGAGCTTCGGGTCGACTTCAACAATTGACAGATCGTCGAGATCGAGCAAGCAATCTATATAACAAAATTGAAATTGAAATTGAAATCTAATCGAAATTGAAATCTAACTAAAATTATAATTAGAGACATGAAGTCAAGTGGAATCCATAGTTAGATTGAAATTGAAATTGAAAAGCAAGCAATCCACAGTTTAATCGAAATTAAAATTAAATTTTTTTGGCCTTCGACCTAGACTTGGACTTGAGATTCAAGAAGGAGGAGAAGATTAGAAGCACAAGAAGAAGAACAGACCGAGGAGGCAAGGACGACGGCTAGGGCTTCGTTGTTCGATCGAGAACGACGACGTCACGGCGTCACGGACTCACGAACTCACGGCAACGTCGGCAAGAGATTTCCGTTTCGACTTCGTCGCTTCGACCTCAACTTCTATCGGAATCATCAGATCGAGCCATCGATTCGAGCTTCGAGGAAGTCAGGAAGGAGAACAGAGCGACCTTCGGCCTTCGATTTTGATCGCTGCTGATCGATTAGAACGAATTTTAACAGATGGGCTAGGCTGGACTGAAGCAACCTTTAAGTTCTCAGCTGGGCTGGGCTTTAATGAAGTCTAAGGCCCAAAAAATAAAAATTTGGGACGGGCTGTAGCCCGGTCCAGCCAACTGATAAATCCGCCCCTGCTGATCATTCCAAGGGTGTCAAACCGGAGAAATTCTCCGGCACATACTTTAAGAGATGGGCAAACCAGATGAAGTACTGGTTAACCACTTTAGGTCTCATATCAGTCATAGATGACTCCATTCATGCACCTTCTCCTAAACCTTCATCTATTGGATCTTCTCCTGTTGAAACTCCTCCTACAACTCCTTCCTCCTACATCTATTTGAAACCTGAAGAAATTGACTACCATTGTCTCCATAGAATTCTTAGTGCGCTCTCTGATAGTCTATATGACATTTATTATGAATATAAAAGTGCTAAAGAACTCTGGATAGCTCTCGAGGATGAATATGACCTCGATGATGCTGGAATCGAAAGATTCACCTCCTCCTCCTTCAATAAATTCATGATGACTGATAGTAAACATATCAATGATCAACTTCATGAATTTCAAGACTATATCTGACACCTTCAATCGAAAGGAAATCAATTCTTCGATGATTATGTAACGGTCCCAGTTAAAATTTTCCATTTGATTACAATCATCTCAGATAATCCAAGCGTGGGACCCATCAAGATACAATACTTCCATTACTGACATCAGAATGTTCTATACTATACATCAAACTCCACTAAGATAGCATGTATGATCTAAACATGATTTACCATTGCCAACACATATGGTCCGACAACCCATTTGAAAACGTAGTCTAAATATATTACTATACCAAAATATATTACAAGGTTAGAGTCTTGCACCAGGCACTATAATGTTTACAAGTTAATAACAAACATCCAAATAAAAGTTATGCATAGTTTTATACAATCATATACATATCAAAAGCAGAATTTAAAAAGGGTGAAATGACTCCGTTGGCGCCTATCCCGCATATATTGCCTTTACGTGGGTCCTTTGCTTTTCTCCAAACCTGAAGGTGGTAATAAAAACAGAGTGAGCTTGACAGCTCAGTGAGTAAGACAATATTTATGCATGCCCGTTAAGTAGGTCTATATGGACTAAATCATCAGGTTGGCAATTGTGTCTTTATACCATTTGTGTAAATTTTAGGTATTAGCTGAAGCCCCAACTAGAACACAGTAACAGGGCCTATTAGTCGACTAGTTCATCCTATAGTCGACTAATACTACTTATAAGTCGACTAATATTGAAGCTATAGTCGACTGGGTTTGATCCAAAAGTATTTGCTTCTCTGTTGGCTGCCAGTGACTTATGTAGTCGACTACCCTAACCTGTATAGTCGACTACTCTATGTACTAGTTGACTTGCACATCCTCTATAGTCGACTAGGTATAGGTCAAAAGGTATGTTGCTCTCTGTTTGCCACTTATAACCAATTATAGTCGACTACCCTTTCTGGTGTAGTCGACTATACTAGATACTAGTCGACTTATAGTCATCTGTAGTCGACTACCTTATGTTTAAAAGAAGTTGTTTACTCTCTGTTTGTTCTCTGTAACTGTGGATAGTCGACTACAGTCTATATATAGTCGACTAATATTGTTTTCCAGCAGCTTGTCTACCCATATATCTCATCTATAGTCGACTTACCCTAAGAGTTTAGTCGACTAATCTACTGAAACTTGTCTGTGCAAGTGATTATTCCAGATTCAATATTTAAGAATTTATGTATGATTTCAACATGGAATTCCTATCTTAGCCACATCAACATACTTATTAAACATAACGCTGGGCTCCCCCTTCGGTCTCCTCCGGTTCAACCTGGTCCCTTCCTCCTATACGTCATTCAACGCAAATAATTTCCTCCTTCTATCACCACCGGTTCAACCCGGTCCCTTCCTCCTATACATTACCGTATAATCTCTCCTTCTAACACTTCCGGTTCAATCCGGTCCCTTCCTCCAAAATACAATAATCACGTTCATCATGTAATAGCAATATGCAAAGACATATAAAGTAACGACAACATACAAGCTTCATAATCTTTACTTTAAAACATGCCAATATCATGAAATTCACTAACATTTATGAGTAGCTACTAGTGAAATTATCAATATGCGAGTCTTTATAAGATAACCAACATATCTCGACATCATAAAATAGGTATGACGATAAATATATGTATGGTATCAAGTGTCGTGTTTATCTATAGAACTCTTTCTCTAGAGGCATGTAGTAGACTGCCAAGTTAAATACACATGAGCTTAACTTCTACATGATTGCCATAAGATTATGTATACATAAAAATCTATAATCTATACTCATGAATTTATCCTTCAATTTCATTTACAAGATAACCAACATATCTCGACATCATAAAATATGTATGACCATAAATATATGCATGGTATCAAGTGGCGTGTTTATCTATAGAACTCTTTCTCTAGAAGCATGTAGTAGACTACCATGTTAAACACACATGAGCTTAACTTCTACATGATTGCCATAAGATTATGTATACATAAAAATCTATAATTTATACTCATGAAGTTATCCTTCAATTTCATGTCCATTTATCACTTAAAATTTCTTTTATTTCCAAGCTTTACTCTATCTATCATGTTACTAGGGTCCGGATGTTCTACTCACCCTTTGAAGCGGTTAGCTCTTTATCAAGCTTGATCTCCTGCTACGACGGAGTCTACAAGGTTATAACAATGCCAATATTTAGTTCATAGCTAAAAAAAGTACAAGAGGGTAGAGTTCTTAAAGTTTTTGCTTACCGTTCAACCAATGTCACTCCCCCTAACTTCTTATTCTAGATCACCCTTTGGCTCGTTCTATCGGGTTTTTAGAGGAGTTAAAACATGAAAATGGAGCCTTTCTCTTGTATGCGGAATGAAGGGAAGTTTGTGGGGAAATGAAAGGGAGAAAAAGTGTTTTTGTGAAGAAGAAATGGGGAAGTAGAGGCTGTTGGTACTGATGTTTTTATGCTACTGCTGCTGCTGCTGCTACTGCTATTTTTGCTGCAGTAAAAGGGAAGAGAGGGAGAGAGTTTTGCGAAGTTTGAATGAAGAGAGAGAGAGAGAGAGAGGGTTTTATCAAATGAGATTGTTCTCTTCATTCCCCTCCTATTTATAGCCCAATCCCTTCCATAAAAATATGACAAGTGTCCCTCTCTAACCCATCACTCTACTCCTCTACCTTACCCTATAAACAAGGCTCCATGCCTCCCCCCTTCATGAGGTACTAGTACCCCCAAGTATGGTGAGGGGTATGGTATCAAAGTCAACAAGCATGTGGTTGTATTCATTCTTATACATATATACATATGTATATACATACTAATAGGCATGGTATCAAGTATAGTATCTAGCATGAATACTTATTCCCCATCACCTCCTTAAAGTATTAAGATGTTAGGAAAAAGGTGTTTATTAAGACAAATGTTACATTCTACCCTCCTTATGGAAGTTTCGTCCTCGAAACTTAACGTACCTTGGAACAAATGTGGATAGGCCTTCCGTATCTCCTCTTCCAGTTCCCAAGTAGCTTCTTCCATGTTTTGATTCCTCCTAAAATCTTGACCAAGGAATATTTTTGCTTCTCAATTGCTTCTCCTTGCGATCAATAATTTGTACTGGTTCTTCCGTGTAAGACATGTCTTCTAGTATTTGTAGAGTTCCATAGGAGATTATGTGATCAGGATCAGGCACATACTTCCTCAGCTGAGAGACATGAAATACATTGTGCATCCTCTCCAAAGCAGGAGGTAAGGCCAAACGATAAGCAACCGGTCCAATTTTATCCAATATTTCAAATGGACCCACATATCTAGGAGCTAACTTGTTCTTACTGCCGGTGCGTCTTACTCCCTTCATTGGAGATACCTTCAGGAAAACATTATCCCCTACCTCAAATTCCAGTAGTCTGCGGCAATTGTCTGCGTAAGCTTTCTGCCTGCTCTGAGCTGCTTTCATCCTTTCCTTGATCAACTTGATCTTCTCAGTAGCTTCTTGAATCACATCAGGACCGAATAGCCTTCTATCCCTGACTTCCTCCCAACAGATTGGTGATTTACATTTTCTACCATACAATACTTCAAATGGAGGCATACCAATAGTGGACTGATAACTATTATTATAAGCAAACTCCATTAAGGGTAAATAGTTGTCCCAACTTCTCCCAAAATCTAGTACACAAGTTCTCAATATATCTTCCAATATTTGAATGGTCCTTTCTGACAGTTCATTTGTTTGGGGGTGTGCTGCTGTACTAAGTTACAATTAGGGGTGGCCACCGGGGCGGGTCGACCCGCATCGACCCGCCCCGACCCGTACTGTGCGACTCGTCGGAGTCGCACAGACGGGTTGACGGGTCAACCCGTACCCGCCCCGTTAAGGGGCGGGTCCAAACGGGTTGACCCGTCCCGTGGTCACGGGACGAATCCAATTCGTCCCGTGACGAATCACTGGACGAGTCGGGTCGGGAAAAATTTCCCCGACCCCCCGTTCTTATTTTTTTATTTTTTTTTAGTCCAATAATTTTTTAAGAACGTTAGAGGAGAAAATTACTCTGCGCCCCCTATATTAAAAATTTTTTTGTTTTAAACCCTCAACGGCTCAAATTTGAGCCGTTGGCCCATTAAAAAATAATAAATAAAAACCCTAACCTCTAATCCTCTATAAATACCCTCTACCCTCATTCATTTTCATCTCACATTCTCACTTCATCTCAACTCTCTCTCTTCTATTTTCATCCTCTAATTCACTCTTATTCTCTTACAATTACAAATCTCTACCAACTTTCAGTCTAGTCTAATGGAGCCCAACTGGAGTACTGGCGGTTCCTCATCCGAAGCCGGTGGTAGCTCTTCATCAACACACAATCCGTCAGCTGCCGCACCTTACACCGATGTTGGCGGTAGCTCATCGTCAGCATATACCGCTTACCCACTATACAGCTATGCTCTACCAACATCCGCATTTGCTCCCTATCACAGTTCGTCAAGCTATGCATTTGACTACAGTGATTTTGCACCATATACACATGCTGCATATGCCAGTGATAGTGGTACAGGTCGGCATTCAATTTCCTTCCCTCCTCAATATGCCTCATATTCTCAACTTTTAATGTCAACATCACCAATGCACGCACAATCTCTGTCTCCTTTTTTTACTGAAACACAAGAACAACACGATACACAACCAACACAGCATGACACTATAGTTCCAGAAACACAACAACCTGAACCAACTAGCACAAGCACAAGCACAACCACTAAAGAAAGAGCCAAAACTTCTGCAGTGTGGAACCATTTTGTCTTAAAAATTGTTGAAGGTAGAAGAAAGGCAGAATGTAAGTACTGTCATCAACTATTTGATCATAAAGAAGGATACGGTACAGGTGTTCTTAATAAATACTATGAAAAAAAGCATGCTAAAAGTCACGGTTTACCACCACAACAAGCACAAATATTAGCTGATTCAGGCACACTCTCCACTTGGAGATATAAGCCTGAAGTAAATAAACATAAGTTAGCTGAATTTATTGTTCGAGCAGAACTTCCATTTTCTTTTACTGAATCAGATGCATTAGTTGATTATCTTAAATCTGTTTTTGCTCCTGATTATAAGAGAATTAGCAGACAAACTATAACTAGAGAAATTGAAGATTTATTTGTAAATAGAAAAAATATTTTGAAGGCTCTTTTTACTAGTGATGCTAGAAAAATTTCATTAACTTCCGATATATGCGAAGCTCTTAATCTTATTCATTATTTATGTGTTACTGCTCACTTTATTGATGAAAATTGGATTTTACAAAAACGTATTTTATCATTTTCTAAATTTTCTGAGAAACATTCTGCTACAAATGTAGCAAATTCAATTTTTCTTACTTGTAGAAATTATGGTATAGAAAATAAAATATTTTCTATTTCTTTTGATAATGCAAGTGAAAATACTGCTTCAATAAGACAATTGAAACGGTATTAGATCCAATTTTAAATGGTAAACTTTTTCATGTTAGATGTGTTTGCCATATATTGAATTTATGTGTACAAGATGGTCTAAAGCTCTTAGACAAATATATTTATAAAGTTAAAGAAATTATTTTACATATAAAACACAGTGGACCTAGGAGATAATCTTTTAAAGGTTATTGCCGACAATGTGGACTAAAGGAAAAACTGCTCCAAGCAGATGTGAAAACTCGTTGGAATTCAAGTTACTATATGATTAAAGATTGCCTTCCTTTTAAACAAGCAATTCAATTTTTTACAATAAATGAATGTTCATCTCTTTATATTAGTGATGAAGAGTGGAAATTATATGAAAATTTTTGTAGTTTTCTAGAAAAATTTGACACTGCCACAAAAGCACTTTCTGGTACGTATTATCCCACATGTAACTTAGTTTTTTATAATCTTAATGAAATTGCTCAAGTATTTGCTGCATATAGAGATGATGATAGTCTTGAAGAGGCTATACATGATATGGAAGAAAAATTTCGAAAATATTTTGAAAATATGCCTTTTTTATTTTACTTAGCTGCAATTATGGATCCTAGAATTAAAATAGATAATTTAAAACTTTTATTATCTAATTTTATTTTATGTTTAAATTATGAACAAGATATAGATAAATTACTTTTAGAAATTAGATCTCTTTTAGAAGAAATGTACTCATTGTACAGAGATGAGTTATTTCCACCTTCTTCTTCTGAATTTAGGGCACCTACACCATCACAAACTTCTTCTAGTAGTCTAGGTAAAAGATTATCTAATTTTAAAAGTATACTTTCCTCTAATACTAGAAAGAAACACTCTTCAGGAGCAGGTTCATTTGATGAACTTAATTTATATTTGAACACAATGCCTGCTGAAATAAATGAAAATGATGATGAACCATGGGAAACATTTGATGTTTTGTCGTGGTGGAAAGAACAGAGAAAACAATTTCCTGTTCTTTCTACCATGGCCCGAGATATACTAACACCTCCGGCCTCTACAGTAGCGTCCGAGAGCGCGTTTTCTGCAGGTGGTAGAGTTTTGACACCCTGGAGGAGCAGGCTGACGCCGAAAC
Source organism: Agave tequilana (assembly GCA_038442645.1). Classification (NCBI taxonomy): domain Eukaryota; kingdom Viridiplantae; phylum Streptophyta; class Magnoliopsida; order Asparagales; family Asparagaceae; genus Agave; species Agave tequilana. Next base: position 43,286 of record JAVJIF010027489.1, read on the forward strand.
ACTTGGAGATGACGGTTTGCTTAAAGGACTGGTTCGATGCAGAAAGACGCACACAAGGAAAAGCTATTCTGGATGAAGAATTTGAACAAGACGAGGATGACGAATAGAGAACCACCAGAGTTTTTTATATACATTGTATGAGATGAGCACCAGAGTTTTGTTATGTATACGAGATGAGTTTTATGTACATTGTATATGTGATGAGCAATGTATATTTTTTTTCATATTAATAAAATAATTTGCCTTACAAAAAAACTTGTAATTAGTGAAAATCAATTCTATTTTTTTTATAATTTTAGAAAATTTTTAAAAATTTTTCCTCTTTTTTTCTATTTTTTCCTATTTTCTTTTTAACTTTAAAATTTAAAATTTATGAATTATCGAATTAAAAAAAAATAGGCGAGATGGGTCCAACCCGTCTCGCCGAATCTGGTAACGAATCGGGTCACTCGGGATTTCAACCCGTCCCGTTTAACCCGTGACGAGACGGGTCCAACCCGTCTCGTCGGGGATTCGTTTGCCAGACGGGACGAATCAACACGATTCGTCCCGTTGGCCACCCCTAGTTACAATTTAGTGCCCATAGCTTTGGACAAGCTCTTCTAAAATCTAGATTGTAATCTAGGATCCCGATCAGATATAATGGACTCAGGTACTCCATGCAATTTAACTGTTTCTCGAATATATACTTGAGCAAATCTTTCCATTGAATAATTGATCCGGATAGGCAGAAAGTGGGCAGATTTAGTAAGTCTGTCTACCACTACCCATACTGTATCTAGTCCTTGGACGTCCGAGGAAGTCCAGTGACAAAGTCCATAGCAATTTGACACCATTTCCATTCAGGAATAAGTAAGGGCACCAACAATCTTGGGGGCTTCTTATGTTCAGCCTTCACTTGTTGGCAGACTAAACACTTGTGGACAAAATTGGAGATATCTACTTTCATTCCATCCCACCAGAAGTTATGACGCAGATCTTGATACATTTTTGTGCTCCCGGATGAGCTGTATACGGGGTACAATAAGCCTCCTTCATTATTTCTTCTTTGATCTCTGTTACATCCGGCACACATAATCTGCGTCCGAATCGCAGTACATCATCTTCTATTTGAAACTCCTTAAGTTCTCCTTCTTGTACTTTCTTCATAACCTTCCTTATTTGAGTATCTCCTTGTTGGGCCTCTTTGATTTTATCGTATAGATCAAATTGAATACTTACTTGATTCAGTTGATACTTAGTATTAGAAGGATCAATGACTCGCACCTCTATTTGCATTTCTTCTAGATCCCTTAACATTCTTGCTTGACGAGTTATCAGAGTGGCCATGGTTCCTCCTGATTTCCGGCTCAAGGCATCAGCCACCACATTGGCCTTTTCAGGGTGATATTGGATAGTAATATCATAGTCCTTCATTAGTTCTAGCCATCTCTCTGCCTCATATTCAGTTCTTTTTGTGTGAAGATATTTCAAACTCTTATGATCAGTAAAAACTTCACAAGACACTCCATACAAGTAATGTCGCCAGATCTTTAAAGCAAAAATCACAGCGGCTAATTCCAAATCATGAGTGGGATAATTTCTTTCATGAATCTTCAATTGTCGGGATGCATAGGCAATAACTTTTTCATGTTACATTAACACACATCCCAATCCCAATTTTGATGCATCACTATAAATAACAAATCCTTCAGTCCCCGAAGGTATAATTAGAACAGGAGCAGATGTTAGCTTGGTTTTAACCTCCAGAAAGCTCCAATCTTGTTCTTCCCCCCATACAAACTTCTTATTCTTTCTAGTTAGTTGGATCAATGGTGTCACAATTAGAGAGAATCCTTCTACAAATCTTCTGTAGTATCCAGTTAATCCCAAGAAACTTCGAACTTCAGTAACATTTGTGGGTCTAGGCCAGTCTTGGATTGCTTCAATTTTTATTGGGTCCACTGATATTTCCTCTTTGGATATAATATGGCCAAGAAACCCTACTTGCTCCAGCCAAAATTCACATTTCTTCAATTTTGCATAGAGTTGCTTCTCTCTCAAGATTTGAAGGAAAATTTTAAGATGTTTCTCGTGATCTTCCTTATCCTTTGAATAGACCAAAATATCATCGATGAATACCACTACAAACTGGTCTAGATATGGTTGAAACACTCGATTTATTAAGTCCATAAATGCTGTCGGGGCATCAGTGAGTCCAAAAGGCATGACTAGGAATTCAAAGTGTCCTTAGCTTGTCCTGAAAGCTGATTTGGACACATCTTCAGGTTTGACCTTTAACTGATGATACCCCGATCTAAGGTCTATCTTAGAAAATACACAAGACCCTTGTAATTGATCAAATAAGTCATCAATTCGAGGAAGAGGGTACCTATTTTTGATAGTGGCCTTATTCAATTCCCGGTAGTCAACACATAGTCTCATACACCCATCCTTCTTCTTAACAAATAGTACCGGTGCTCCCCAGGGAGATACACTTGGCCGGATGAAACCTTTGTCTAAAAAGTCCTGCAATTGAGTTTTAAGTTCTTTCATTTCTGCAAGGGCCATACGATATGGTGTCTTTGAAATTGGGGCAGTACCGGCATTACATCTATTGTAAATTCTACCTCCCGATCTGGGGGCAAGCCTGATAAATCTTCCAGGAATATATCAGGGAACTCATTTACAACTGGAATAGTCTCGATTACATCTGGGTGCGAGTGGCGCGCGCCCACGACCTGCGGACACGAATGCAGTTCGATTCAAGGGCTTGTTGGACCTGCTACATTTTGTTGGTTTTTTATTTTTTTTATTTTTATTTAAAAATTCTGTTGAGATTTTTCGGGTAGAGTTGGACCCGTTCAAGAGAATCGGATCTGCATGTTGCAACCACTCGCGCATGATCACAGATTCTCTCGGGTTGTTACAAACGGAAAGATCTGCAGAGGGTTATAAATACCCTATCTCTGCACGTATCTTTTACAAGAATCAGAAATCGATCTACCCTCTTTCTCTTATACAAATTTCTTACAGATATTCTGCTAAAAATAACTGCGTTCTTGCGATCGGGTTTTTGGTGTTTTCTCGACTCTGTTTTCCACCTAAGGGCAACAAACCTCCGTCTGAGCAGAGGCCGACTCATCGTCCTGAGTTGGGTGCTGGTGTACTACCGGGGGAGTTTTTACCGCTAGGAAAGGAGGCTACGTTCAAGGTTCGGACGAGAGACCGACCATCTTTCTTCTAGGACAGTGCGTCTGCACGACTACGTCACCCCAGGCCAGCTTTTTACTTTCTTTTAATTCTTTATTTTGTTGCATGCTTAGGACAAGTAATTCATTAAATTTAAGAATTTATATTTGTTGCATGTTTTAATTCAGTTAAATATCCTACAAATTCTCGATCCAGCTATTTAATCATAATCTTAACATTTAAAAACCCTTACAAACCTATTTTTGTTAAGTTTTTAATGTTCTACACCGTTAAACTAACAAACTCTGGCCGTCCGTTTTTTCTTACTTGATGCAAAGACAAAAAGTACTTAAAATATTATATTTTTGATTTATAGATACTTGAAATAATATAGATCAACTTCAACGTAATGGATCGTATATTCGAATGATGTATGATTGTAATTGAGTGGATATGATTCGCACTCGGACTCGCTTCATATATGTGTGTGTTAATAAAAGATGAACTAATGTCCTTTAATTTGTATTTAAGGAACATTTGTACACATGGAGCATAAAATAACGACATTTGCCTTTTTGTTAGATGTAATACACGTTCAAAATATGCTACCAATATTTCTAAGGTAATTGACACGCCCTTCTCACGAGGCAGCTGAGTCAATTTCTAAATTCACAGTTCATCATGACCTTGAATTTCAGAAATAAGAGAAAAGACCACGGAAATGTATTATGAAATGGCCCTAAAGTACTACAAAACTTGAGAAAACGTCTCGGTTTTGAGGCGTTGATTTCCAAAGTAAAATTCTCCAGTCTTTAATGACTGAAGATAAGAGGTTCGACTCATTTGATTGATGCGTGGGGTCAAAGTCATTATGCGTCAAATTTGCGCTTCAGGGAGTGATGTCTTCGATTGGGAATGGTCAAATTTATTTCCACAACTTAAATAATTTTTTTCTCTCATCAATATTTTTCTCTCTCATCGCGTGCACAACTAGTTTATGCATCCCTCACAAGCACCCACTCACGTGCCCCTGGATGCTCTCTTTTTTTTCCTACATAAGTGGGGAGAGATTCATGCATGTGGGTAGTTGATTTCCCTTGTGATTTTAACTAGTCCAAGTCTATACCTTAAAGCAAGACAAGGCAGCTAATTTAGCACTGATTTATATGCTCAGAGTCTTAATCAATGCCATATAACTAACAAACGAAATGACAGTTTTGATGTCACGCTTACATATACATTAGCATTATATTTAGGATCTTTTTGTTTCCTGGAAATGAGCTGGAAGCCAACTGTTTGTGAGTCTTACGAAGGTCACGTTAGTTTCTCATATGATGTTGTTTAATTGTTTATATTAAAAAAATAATGATCGTGATGGGGTCCGCAAAAATCTTATGTGGTCCTTCTGCTATTTCGGCCCACTGGTGCTGGGAAAAAGCTCAAAAAAACTACTGTTTATGAGGTTCGGCTCATGTGTGTGGGTCACACACACATGTTATAAGAGGGTAATTCCGCGTAGATACATAAGATTGGCTCTCTTATAATATTTTAAGAGATACAAAAACTTTAAAGTTTTATCCCCTTAAAATCCGACATCTTATCTATGTGTCAACATGAGATTGACTCTCCCATAATATATGTGTGTAGCACACACACATCACACACACATAAACCGAATCTCTATTTTTGAGCCTCACTTGATACATTTTTTTTTTTAAAAAAAAATCTCAAAGCGTGTGCCCTACTTAAATTTTTTGCAGCACGGAAGGGTCTTCGTGAGGTGACTACACTTCTTGGAAGTGGACATACTCGTGAGGTCACATACAATGACTAGTATGACGTCAAGAATGTCGAGCTACGATGTCACGCCACAACACTTAGGGCGTGTTTGTTTCGCTGCAAAACGTCGCAAAACGCAAGTCGTAAAACTTCTTTTCCATTTTCCGTTGTTTGTTTCGCTGAAAAATAAGTTACAAAATGCAACTCTTCTTTTCCCATTTGTAGTTGTTACAGTTAAATTTGTGGTCATGTAAATATCACTTTTACACTCATATTTTCTCACTTGCAGTTGCTACAGTTAATTTTGTGGTCATGTAACTTTCACTTGTAGAACACTTATAGTTCAAAACAGTTACTTGATAATCAATATATAATTTAATATTATTAAATATTTAATATTTTAAATAGTGTTCAATTTCTTATTTAATTATTTTATATTTTTAATTTTTAATTTTTTTATTGTTTTTAATATTGTTTTAATATTTAATATTTTACTATTTTAATTTAATATTTTTATTTAATATTTTATTTAATACTTTATTATTTTATTAATACTTATTCCATTTTTTATTATTTATTTAGAGTTAATATTTTATTAATATAACAATATTATACTTTAATATAAAATTATTATATATTTAATTATTTATTTTTTAATATAAAAATTACTTTATTAATATCATAATATATTTTATTATTATATTAATATTTTATTATGTTAATATTGTAATAATAATTCAATATAATAATACTATAATGATAATTTATTATTAAATTATAATTATATTTTACTTTGTTAATTTTATATTTCTATAATATTACAATAATATTATAATAAAATTTATATTATAATAATTTTCAAGTATTTTTAATATTATAATATTATAACTATAGTTTATTATTTTTGTAAGATTTTTTTAATATTATAATAAATTTATATTATAATAATTTTCAAGTATTTTTTATATTATAATATTATAACTATATTTTATTGTTTTTGTTAGATTTTTTATACTTATATTTTATTAGTATTCTTAAAATTTTATTAATGTTCTTTAGATTTTTCTTAAAATTTTATATTATTTATTTAGTTAATATTTTAGTAATATTTTACTATTTATACTAATATTTTATTAATATTATTGTTATAAATAAAATATTAAGATTATTAATTTTTTATCTCCAATTTATTAATATAATTTAATTTGCAATAGTAGATTTAATTTAATAGTATTTATAATATTTAAATCACTGCTACAGTTAATTTGTGGTCAACTTTTCCACTTACACTTTTACATTACCAACCAAACACCGTAAAACACAATATACTTTACCATTTACACTTTTACTTTATCAACCAAACACCGTAAAACACAATATACTTTTTCATTTACACTTCACTTTATCAACCAAACACCGTAAAACACAATATATTTTCTCTGCTACAGTTCACTTTTTCCATTCTCATTTTACGACTTACGACTTGCGACGTTTTGTAACGAAACAAACAGGCCCTTAGACTCCTGCTTAGAAAAAAAGTATTTTTCCAACTCGAAATGATTAAGCCCCGAAAACTTGACCGACTCTCCAACGTAACATGACATGCGGGAGAATGACAATCATGTCGTTATTTTCATTTTGCTCTCAAACTTTTATAATCGAACAAACGTTGGTATACTGTCAAAATGATTTTTTTTTTTAAATATTCAGAATAACACATTACGTGCTTGAAGATACTTTCTCATATTATGTTCATGTTTGTAAGTGATTTTACTAGACCCTTATAGAGTATAATAAACCATGTATACAAACAGTAAGTGCAGTTGCATACCTTGTAAACAGTGACAACGGAGCAGCCGACAGCTTCCCGAAGATGCCGAAAGTCGAGGTATCGCAAACACAAGGATATGTTATCGAGGTTCGAGCACCCAGCTCTACTCCCCGCCTTCCCCAGAAGGATTCCGACCACTTCCACTATCACAAAGATCTCAAATACAATGGAGTACCCAACTCCTACAATCTCAAGAACAAGTGATTTCCTTGGTAGTCAAAAGACGACAAACTCTCTCTTTCAAAAATCTCTTCCCTTACAAAGGTCCTTAGAGAATAATGAGTAGAATTGAAGCTCTTTTGTGTAAGGAAAAGAAATTGAAATCAGAGAAAAACTTTTGAAAACCCTTCAGAAAATTGAGAGAATTTAGCACAAAAACCAAGAACTTTGAAAGCCTTAAACTTTTGAATTTTTAGCAATAATTGTTGTAACCAATTTCTCCCCAAACACCCCTATTTATAGGAGAGGGCTAGGGTTTAGGGATAAAACATAATTACTGATGTTTAGGAGGTAATTAGATCAAAATATATCTTTAAATGAATTTTTAAACACAAAAGACAAAAATAAACAGCTCTAAACAATCTGCCCGTTACTGTTCAAACGGTCAGATCGGTCGACTGGGCCGGTCGACCGGTAGTTCAAAAATTTGACCGTTATAGGCTAGCGGTCGACCGACCCGTCGACTGAGAAAACCTGTGAGCAAAAACAATATCTCGGTCGACCGCCCCGGTCGACCGGCAGACGTGCACACTGATACGTGCCTCTGCCAGGACTGCGGTCGACTGGTCCGGTCGACCGGACCAGACTGACACAGACTCGGTCGACTGTCCCGGTCGACCGGATCAGGTCAAAAATCGATTTTAAGAAAGAAAACAAAGAGGATTTTGATTTTAACACAAATACTTTTGAACAGGGAATAGTATAAAACATAAATATATATCTGTAGGCAAAAATTTGTATGCAAAATATTTTTGTATAATTTATAAGAAATTATTTTGGAATGAGCATGTGCGCAAAAACGTGTGTGATAGAGCTTCAAACCTATCCACTATTCTTTAACATACTATAAACTGAAAAACAAATTACATGAAGACTTCTTGAGCTATCTTCAAGTCTATGAGCCATCCAATGCCTTGCTAGTGCCTTCTCTTCTATGATCCTTCCTTGATGTGCAATTTGCCTTCCTTGCTTGGTGGAACTTAGAAGTTCTTGCAATAGCTAAGCAAATGGTCTCTAAACATGGTACAAAATCTGAAACTCATCTTAACAAACTTGTTAGTACCAAATAGCTCTAATTTGGTTTGTCATCATCAAAACACAAAACAATTGGAGAGTGTAACCTCTTGGGCCAACAATAGTCTTAGAGTATTTGACCCTGAAATGTAGGATATTTAACTGTTCTCTACATTTGAATGAAGGTACCCGCATACCTTAGTTCGAATGGATCTTACAAGGGGTGCGGGCCCTTCTGTAAGAAATTCCAGTGTTATGGGACACCGGAAAGGGAGAACAATCAAAATATCACATAAGTCAGGGTTAAACCTATTGGAAGGACAGTTGTGCATAAGGAAAAAGTTATGAAAGATTGGCATGGTTAAATAAGTGATGATTTTCTATCATGTCTTGATTATATATTCATGCAAATTATTGCTTTGGAGAGAATTGGAAGGCACATCGGCTAATATAAATGTCTTACTTCTACAGATGGGAGATTCTGAGATGACTGGATCATCGTCTGACGGTCCGGAGTCGGAAAGTTTAAGTTGGATCGCGGACCAAATGGACTGGGATTTTGAATCTGATGAGACCGATCCAGATATCATTCTGAAAGGTTCCCCAGACAATTTAGGTGCAGGGATTCGCATGGGGCAAGATGAGAAAGATGACATTAGTGAGGCAGAAAGTGCCATAAGAAACGCACCAGCAGCTGAGGATTTGGGAGTCCTACCTAATGAGGAGATGAACCCTGACGGAAGGATTTTCGTTGGGGGTATTTGGTGGAATTCCAGCTGGGTAGAAGATATGGACCTGTACGATGATAATGAAGATTGGGGATGTGATTTTGATGCTGTACTGGAGAAAGTAGAAGAAGAACCAGTAGAAGAAGAACCAGAAGAAGAAGAACCAGAAGAAGAGGATCCAGAGGAAGAGGATCCAGAAGAAGATAGGGGACGACCGGGAGGAAAGCTCCACGGGATCTAACATCACCCCTTGATGGGAGTTTAGATGGGTGGTATTTTTGTTTTTGTTGTTTTTGTTTTTGAAGAAAAGGAATGTCGATTCACATAAGTGATATTTTTTTTTTTGTAAGAAAGTGGTCGTCAATAGTTACATGTATGAACATGTATCCCTTTATGACTGCATTGGTATGTTTTGAATGAATGCAGCCATGCTAATGTATATGTTACCATGAAAACACTTTATGCATAAATGAAATCAGTGTTTTGTTTGTGAACTATTCTACTTGTTATCATTGAGTTACCATTGATTATGTTCAACTATTCTTCTAGGTATTAGATGGATTTGAATTTTCCTCCATCCGATGCCAACTCGGAGGGCGACATCCCATTGCACAGCGCAATTGGGAGCGTCCATCCCCCGGCAAGTCAAGAATTTCTGAGTGGGCAATCTAATGCTAATCGGGGAATGCCAGACAGAATACCAGATTGGCTGTTGCAGCTGGCAAGTGCAAACAACCCCCGTAGAGCTCTTGAACAATTTCAAAAGCTAAACCCACCGGCTTTCAGAGGAGGAGTTGACCCTATTCAAGCTGAAGAATGGCTCCGCCAAATTGAAAAGATACTAGATGTAATGGAATGTACTGAAAACCAGCGGGTATCTTTCGCCTCTTTCATGTTCCAAGGAGAGGCTGAGCGCTGGTAGGAGATGGTAAAAGGAGGAGCTAAGACCTTGGGAAGGGAGATCTCTTGGAACTTCTTAGTTGCAAAGTTCAATGAAAAGTACATCCCTGGAGTGGTGAAGGACCGACTTGCGATGGAATTCCAAGATCTAAAGCAGGAGCAATGGACAGTGAGTCAATATGAAGCTAAATTCACTCAGCTGTCCAGGTATGCTGAGAAATTGGTGTCCGATGAGGAGGATAGGACGAAAAGATTCGTTAGGGGCTTGAAGCCGGAAATCAGGAGTAAGCTGATCCCTTTCCAACTGCAAGTTTATAGTCAAGCTGTGGAGAAGGCAATGGAAGTTGAAAGGGACATGCAGGAGAATCAGGAGATGAGGACCAGGGAACTGCCCTATATGAAGCGCCCCCGATATAATAATGCCCCGAGTTTTGGAACTCAGTCCTTGAGGCCCGACAGAGGTACGGGATCTTCCTTCATGCCCGCTCAGGGAAACAAGATGAACACATGGCCCAAGAATAGGAGATTACCCCATTCAGCATCACCAATGTCCTCCCAACGCTCCAACTTTGCAGGAAACCAGTGGTGTCCAAGGTGCAACCGAAGTCACACTGGTAGTTGCGCCACCGGTAAACAATGTTTTGTCTGCGGAAGAATGGGTCACATGAGGAGGGACTGCCCAAACTTGCATGGATACCCAGGAGTTAGCAGAGGAACGGGAAGACCAACCATGGGAATCGCCCCTACAACAGGAGGACCAGCTACCGCCTATCGGCAACCTTTCAACAGAACTCGCTCGGCCATGACACAAGCATCTGTTCAGCAACCAAGAGTTCAAGGAAGGATGAATGCAATCACTCAGCAGGAGGCTCGAGCATCCAATGCCGTGGTGGAAGGTACCGTCTGTGTATCCGATAATATTGCTCGAGTGTTGTTTGATCCCGGTGCTACGCACTCTTTTATTTCTTCATCTTTTGCTACAATTATTAACAAGGAATCCGAACCTTTGAGCTATCAGCTAGTGGTGTCAACCCCTGTAGGCGCCCGAGTGACCACTAGCGAGTGTTATAAGGGATGTAAAATCATCATAGGTGAGATGAAGACACAGGCAGACCTGATTAAGCTAGGAGAAATGGAGTTTGACATCATCCTAGGAATGGATTGGTTGTCAACATATCGGGTTCATGTAGACTGTTACCAGAAGAAGATAATTTTTAAGTTAGAAGGAACTCCCGAAAGAGTTTATGAAGGAATGAAGAATAAAATTTGCACTCCAGTCATTTCTGCCTTAAAGGCCACTAAGTTATTGAGGCAAGGGTGTCAAGGATTTTTGGCAACCCTTATTGGTGAAGAAGACATGAAGATTCAGATTGAAAACATAGAGGTTGCTAGAGACTATCCTGATGTTTTCCCGGAGGATCTACCCGGCTTACCCCAGATAGAGAAGTAGAATTTTTCATTAATCTGCTACCTGGGACAAGTCCCATATCCAGGACACCTTATAGAATGGCACCTGCAGAAATGAATGAATTGAAGGACCAGTTGCAAGAGTTGCTAAGCCTCGGGTTTATTCGGCCGAGTGTATCACCTTGGGGTGCTCCGGTATTATTTGTTAAGAAGAAGGATGGGAGCATGAGGCTGTGTATAGATTATCGAGAGCTGAACAAGGTCACTATCAAGAATCGATATCCATTGCCAAGGATTGATGACCTCTTTGATCAACTTCAGGGTGCCAGCATATTTTCCAAGATAGATCTAAGATCAGGATACCATCAATTAAAGATCAAGCCGGAAGATGTTTCTAAGACTGCCTTTCGGACCAGATATGGCCATTATGAATTTTTAGTAATGCCATTTGGCTTGACCAATGCTCCAGCGGCATTTATGGATTTGATGAATAGAATTTTCCAGCCATACCTAAATCAATTCGTAGTGGTGTTCATTGATGACATACTGATCTATTCAAAGAGCAAAGAGGATCATGAAAGACACTTGAGGATAGTGTTACAATTATTGAGAGAGAAGCAACTTTATGCAAAGCTTAAGAAGTGTGAGTTCTGGCTAAATGAAGTTGGGTTCTTGGGTCACATCATAAATGAGGAAGGAATATCAGTGGACCCCGCGAAGATCGAGGCGATAAAGGGATGGCCTCAACCTACCAATGTCACTGAGGTGCGAAGCTTCCTAGGATTGGCTGGGTATTACCGGAGGTTTGCAGAAGGATTTTCTAAGATAGCTGCACCCTTATCCCAGTTAACTAAGAAAGGCCTCAAATTCCATTGGGGAGATGATCAGGAGAAAAGCTTTCAAGAACTAAAGGATAAGCTAACATCGGCTCCAATCTTAGCCATGCCCATTGGAAACGAAGATTATGTTGTTTTCAGTGATGCGTCAAAGTCAGGCCTGGGGTGTGTATTGATGCAGCATGGGAGAGTTATTGCATATGCTTCTAGACAACTAAGAAACCATGAGAAAAATTACCCAACCCATGATCTTGAGTTAGCTGCAGTCATTTTTGCCTTAAAAATTTGGCGGCACTACCTTTATGGAGTATCATGTGATATATATACAGATCATAAAAGCCTGAAATATATTTTTACCCAAAAGGAATTGAATATGCGTCAAAGAAGATGGTTGGAGTTGATGAAGGACTATGACTTGGACATTCATTATCATCCTGGAAAGGCCAATGTGGTGGCTGACGCTTTGAGCCGAAAGTCGGGAGGATCCTTAGCAGTATTGTTAACACAGAAATCGGAGTTGTTAAGGGAAATGGAAAGGATGCAACTCGAAATTCACATAAGAGGGCTCCGGGATGGAGTGAACCAGATAAATCAAATTAGTATTGGTTTCGACCTCTATGAAGAAATCAGGGAAGCTCAAAGGAAAGATGATCAGACAGCTAAAAATTTTGAGAGAGTGCAAAGAGGTGAGACCCAAGAATTTATCATTTCCAGGGATTTGCTGAGGAAGGGAAGCCGAATAGTTATACCTCCAGATTTTAAGCTCAAGGAGCGAATTTTAACTGAAGCCCATTGCACCCCTTACACTGCACATCCTGGAACAACCAAGATGTATCAGGATTTGCAGGCAAACTTTTGGTGGGAAGGAATGAAGAAGGACATAGCAAATTTTGTGCAGAGATGTTTAATATGCCAACAAGTTAATGCTGAACATAAGAAGCCTCCTGGACTCCTCATGCCCTTACAAATCCCTGAATGGAAGTGGAGTAACATTACTATGGATTTTGTGACAGGACTCCCTAGATCCCCTCAAGGATATGATGCCATATGGGTGATAGTCGATCGACTTACTAAGTCCGCTCACTTCCTGCCCATCCGAATAAACTATTCGATGGATAGATTAGCCCAGATCTACCTCCGAGAGATAATCAGGATTCATGGAGTTCCTGAGACGATTGTATCAGATCGTGACCCTCGGTTTCAGTCAAGGCTATGGATCAGTCTATCCCAAGCTCTGGGCACCAAGCTACATCCAAGTACAGCAGCTCATCCGCAAACCGACGGACAATCAGAAAGAACTATACAAATACTTGAAGATATGCTGAGAGCATGTGTATTGGATTTCGGAGGTAATTGGGAAAAATATCTACCATTGGCAGAATTTGCATATAACAATAGCTATCAATCTACTATTGGAATGCCGCCATTCGAAGCCTTGTACGGCAGGAAGTGTAGATCTCCGATTTGTTGGGAAGAGATTGGAGACCGAACATTATTCGGAGCCGATATAGTGGTAGATACAACAGAGAAGATCCGGATGATAAGGAAGAGAATGAAAGCGGCCCAGTGTAGACAGAAGACATATGCGGATCGGCGCCGAAGGCCTTTGGAGTTTGCAGAAGGTGACAAAGTTTTCTTGAAGATATCACCAATAAAAGGAATGGTGCGGGGTGGCAAACGGAATAAGTTAGACCCCCGGTATATTGGACCCTTTGAAATACTGGAAAGAATTGGACTTTTGGCTTATCGGTTAGCCTTACCACCAGAGATTGAGAAAATACATGACGTATTTCATGTGTCCCAATTAAGGAAGTATGTACCAGATCCGAGCCATGTTCTTAAATACTCACCACTGCAGCTCCAAGAAGACTTGTCATATACTATAGAGCCGGTTCAAATCCTAGACAGGAAGGAGAAACAACTGCGAAACAAAGCAATCCCTTTAGTGAAGGTTTTATGGAGAAGTAAAGAGATTGAAGAAGCTACCTGGGAATCAGAGGAAGAGATGATGCAGAACTACCCACAACTTTTCCAAGGTACGTCAGGCTTCGAGGACGAAGCTCTCTTTTAGGAGGGGAGAAATGTAACAACCAAAATTTTATTTTACCTAATTTCTCCTCACCTTAAATATTAAGAATTTTTGGTTAAGGCATTATATAGAAGTAGTCACCCTCCATATTTCTATGTCAACAAATTGAACTTAATTAATAGACCCACTTCCCTTTTCAAAGTTTTTATTAACTATTTGATTGTGGTGACTAAAAATGATTAGCATGAAGGCTTATGTGCTTGTATTTTGGGCAAATTTATGACTTAAGCAATGGTAAAAGAAATGTCAACATAATCCTTCATATCCCCTTAATCAACCAAACTTACCCTATATCTTTTTAGTGGTAGGTATGCATGCAAGGGGGAAGATTAAAGGGCTAAGATCTCATTGATATTTGGGGTTTCCATGTGGCATCATGAAGGGGGGGCTTGACCAAGTGGCAACATGAGAGTAACTCCCCACCTTGTAACTTGCACTCAACTTTGGATTACCAAGTTTACCCTCATCTTCATCCTCTCCCATTTCTGCAACTTTTCCTCTCCCAAGTGAAGAAAGTGAAAACCCTAGCCACCTTTCAACTCCTCTCAATAATTTGAGAAGAGAGATTAGGACACCTCTCTAGCCCTAAATCCCAGCTTATATCAACTCTGAATCAAGACTCCACGAGAGGGAAGGGAGAGACACGCGCGCGCAGCAAGCAGAGCCGCAGCAGCACGGGAGCTGCTGCTACTTTGCCGCAAATCTGCGGCAAAGAAGGGAATTCTGCGGCATTTTGGGGGAGGGAAGGCCCGATCTTTGGGGAGAAGATTCCTGGTGAACTGGGAGAGAGATCTAGCTCTGCAAAACAGACATTTCCTGAAGGCTAACCACTGATTTCGGATCTGAAATCCATTGTGAGTAAACCTAAAACTTTTAGGGTATATCTCCTATCAAGATTTGAAAAATTGAAACTTTGAATTTTGTGTAGGTAAACCACGAGGGTAATATTTACTGTTTTTGTGACATTCTTATACTAGATGAAAATGAAAGAGGTATTACCTAGTTATTGTGCCTCGATATCATGTTGTGATGAGATACATGTGTGATATATTTGTTGTAGCTTATTAATTCAACTTAAATTAGGTGATCTAGCGTTTTTAATTCGCTGTTTTGATGGTTATATTTGGGTTAAATGAGATCCAATGAATATTGCATAATAGTTGTATCTCTATATTATATGGATATGAAATGCATGTGTAGAATACATGTTCTAGTATACTAAATTCGCCTAAATGAACCAATTTAACACTTTAATTCGCTGTTTTTCTTGACCAACATCATGATAACCAATTTGATATGTGTATAGCATAATCTTGGCTCTTCATAAATAGAAATGGTATGATGCATTATGTGGGGTATAGGATTTGTATTAGTAGCACTCCATAAATGCCGATCATTTAACTTGAATCATACTTCATGTTCACTAAAGTGCACGGGGGAAGACCCCTCCTTACAATATAGCATTGTGTTAGTATTGGCAAATATATGGGTTAAGGCATATATTCATGCGAGTGAATGTGGCGTGTTATGATGTTACTATGATATTAGGTAACCCCCAAGCATATGTCTTCTTTCATATTGTTGCACATCATTTTCGGGCATGACGTGTAAGTAGTTCAATATTGCTTGTTACGCATATTATAACTTAAACTTGCATGTTGCATTTGTATAAAAGGAGGAAGGGGCCGGGCGGGAGCCGGTAGGAAGGGGGAAGATGGGGATTTGACATATACTTATGGATATATATAAAAGGAGGAAGGGGCCGAGCGGGAGCCGGTAGGAGGGGGGAAGACGGGGGAAACTTATATGTTTTATATGAATTATATATAAGGAGGAAGGGGCCGTGCGGGAGCCGGTAGGAGGTGGAAGACGGGGAAATTTCATTTAGATTGAGTGACATCTAAAAGTGAACTGTCAAGTTGCATTCATGATTGATAATGCTTGTGTTAAACTAGAAAGTCATTTTATGTGTATAACGAGCCGAGTTGATGTGAGTGGACTCATCCACGAGAATTTCCTATATATTCATACAATTATATCTTTTGTGTTATGATATAGTTAAATGCAACTTTTGATAGTGGGTCACGTAGACCACATATGTATGGAACTTGGAACAAGTAAGGTAGCTTGAACAAGTTGTTGTTTATGGAACTCGTCGAAATTTACCTCTTCTAAACTGTTTATCTTATGAAATTATTATATCAATACCCTATGGCATGGTTTACTCATTGAGCTGTCGAGCTCATTTTATTTTCTGTCTATCTTTTCAGGTTTTGATAAGGGTAAGGGACCTCTCTAACTGGAAAAGTTAAGTTATGGATTGCATGACTTATTGTGGTATCATTTTGACTTGGCTTTGTTATATTAAATGCGTATGTATGGACTCTATCGAAGTCTTTGAGGAAAACATGTTAGGATGGACTCGAAGTACATTTTGTCTTTATAGTATTTGAGACCTTGGTCTGGTATGTAATATAATGTTTTGGATTGTGAATTCCTTGGATATGTATGTTCTTGAAATTGGAATGATGACCATGTGTGGGAATACTATTGTTTGGAAGTAACTCTTGTAATATTGATGAAAAGATTATGCTTGCAATGGAGGAAATCAAGTTATGATATATGTTTGTGGTTAAGGTTTGGTGTATTGTGTCAGAATAAGTAGGCCTTGGAGCCGAAATTTTGATTATTGTAAGTGAGAAATAAAGGAAATATTAAGGATGATGCTGCCAAAATTTTCTTATTTTAAGAATATTGGAGATAGAATGGTGTTGTAGGCTTAATCTTGTTTATTAGAAACTGGGGCCGTTACAATTGGTATCAGAGCATGGTTTAGGCAAGGTTAGCCTAGATAGATGTAGTATGCAAGACTGATTATGAAGTCATGTGAGATTTATATGTATGCTAGAGTAAGTTAGATATGGGGTATTAAGGTGATGGTATAGTTGAAAAGTCACCTAGAGGGGGGTGAATAGGTGACAATGCTAATCACGGGGCAAATTAAAAATTTAAAGCTACAACAATCAGTTTCACAAGATGAATGCAAGCAAGTAAATATGACAATGATTATGATGAGCAAGAATAAGAGCAAGTATAGTAAAAGAGTGCAAGAAAGTAAACCAATCGCAAACACAAGGATATGTTATCGAGGTTCGAGCACCCAGCTCTACTCCCCGCCTTCCCAGAAGGATTCTAGCTACTTCCACTATCACAAAGAACAATTACAACCGGAGTACCCAACTCCTCAATTATAATCACAAGAATATCTGAGTAGTCACAAGACCATAAACTCTCTCTTTCAAAAATCTCTTCCCTTACAAAGGTTCTTAGAGAATAATGAGTAGAATTGAAGCTCTTTTGTGTGTAAGGAAAAGAAATTGAAATCAGAGAAAAACTTTTGAAAACCCTTCAGAAAATTGAGAGAATTTAGCACAAAAACCAAGAACTTTGAAAGCCTTAAACTTTAAATTTTTAGCAATAATTGTTGTAACCAATTTCTCCCAAACCCCTTATTTATAGGAGAGGGCTAGGGTTTAGGGATAAAACATAATTACTGATGTTTAGGAGGTAATTAGATCAAAATATATCTTTAAACGAATTTTTAAACACAAAAGACAAAAATAAACAGCTCTAAAAAATCTGCCCGTTACTGTTCAAACGGTCAGATCGGTCGACTGGGCCGGTCGACCGGTAGTTCAAAAATTTGACCGTTATAGGCTAGCGGTCGACCGACCCGGTCGACTGAGAAAACCTATGAGCAAAAACAATATCTCGGTCGACCGCCCCGGTCGACCGGCAGACGTGCACACTGATACGTGCCTCTGCCAGGACTGCGGTCGACTGGTCCGGTCGACCGGACCAGACTGACACAGACTCGGTCGACTGTCCCGGTCGACCGGATTAGGTCAAAAATCGATTTTAAGAAAGAAAACAAAGAGGATTTTGATTTTAACACAAATACTTTTGAACAGGGAATAGTATAAAACATAAATATATATCTGTAGGCAAAAACTTGTATGCAAAATATTTTTGTATAATTTATAAGAAATTATTTTGGAATGAGCATGTGCGCAAAAACGTGTGTGATAGAGCTTCAAACCTATCCACTATTCTTTAACATACTATAAACTGAAAAACAAATTACATGAAGACTTCTTGAGCTATCTTCAAGTCTATGAGCCATCCAATGCCTTGCTAGTGCCTTCTCTTCTATGATCCTTCCTTGATGTGTAATTTGCCTTCCTTGCTTGGTGGAACTTAGAAGTTCTTGCAATAGCTAAGCAAATGGTCTCTAAACATGGTACAAAACCTGAAACTCATCTTAACAAACTTGTTAGTACCAAATAGCTCTAATTTGGTTTGTCATCATCAAAACACAAAACAATTGGAGAGTGTAACCTCTTGGGCCAACAATCTCCCCCTTTTTGATGATGACAAAACAAATAGGCTATAAACAAAAATATAGGGAGGAGAAAACTCCCCCTCAAATTATGCTATACATAAAACACAAGAATATGCTCTAGATACCAATAATTGAAATGATGCACCAATTATTGAAACTAATATAAAACACAAAAATTACACAAAAATTGCTCTTGATACCAAAAATACCAAAAACAACTAAAACACACTAAAACACCAGTATTCTCAAAATACATGATTCAAAAACTCATACATACATAAACATAAAACTCATAAAACAGATCTTTAAAATTAAAGCATATAAATTCATATGGAACCAAGACCAAATGAACTTATTTTTGTCATGTAAACTTATTCTCCCCTTTTTTGTCATACATCAAAAAGGGTTATGAAAAACATGTCTATTCAATAATACAAACATTAAGTTCTCCACAAATAAACGAAAATCTAGCAAAATCAAGAGGTTTAGTGAAAATATCGGCTAGTTGTAAATCCGTGGAAACATAATCAATATCTATATCACCTTTCTCAAAATGATCTCTAAGAAAGTGATATCTAATCTCAATGTGCTTGGTCTTACTATGTTGATTTGCATTTTTGATCATGTGTATAGTACTAGTATTATCACAAAATATTTTTATATGATCAAAGTGCAAATCAAAATCAAGGAGAGTATGTTTCATCCAAAGGACTTGTGCACAACAAGCCCCCGCGGCAACATACTCCGCCTCGGCGGTTGAGAGAGCAACGGAATTTTGTTTCCTAGAGGACCATGAAACAAGACAATTACCAAGAAATTGACATGTCCCACTAGTACTCTTTCTATCTACTCTACAACCCGCATAATCGGCATCCGAATAACTAGTCATAGAAAAATCTATAGTTTTCGGATACCAAAGACCCATTCCAATAGTGCCCTTAATATAACGAATAATGCGTTTTACCGCAATAAGATGAGACTCTTTAGGACACGATTGAAATCTAGCACAAAGACACACACTAAACATGATATCCGGCCTACTTGCCGTCAAATATAAAAGACTTCCTATCATGCTTCTATATAATTTAATATCAACATTTTTACCTTGTTCGTCCTTATCAAGCTTGGTTGTAGTTGCCATTGGAGTGTTGCAAGCCTTTGATCCTTCAAGCCCAAACTTCTTTACTAGCTCCTTTGCGTACTTGGCTTGGTTAATGAAGGTTCCGTCTTGCAATTGCTTGATTTGGAGTCCAAGGAAGAAATTGAGCTCACCCATTGAAGACATTTCAAATTCAAGTTGCATGACTTTCTCAAAATCCTTGCATAAAAGCTCATTAGTAGATCCAAAATTATATCATCAACATAAATTTGCACAATTAAAATATCATTATCAACATGCTTAGTAAAAAGAGTTGTGTCTACTTTGCCTTTAATAAAATCATTTGAAATGAGAAAACTAGAAAGCCTTTCATACCAAGCTCTTGGAGCTTGTTTCAATCCATACAAAGCTTTATCAAGTTAAAAACAAAATCGGGATGAACATGATCAACAAAACCGGGAGGTTGAGAAACATAAACTTCTTCATTAATAAAACCATTTAAAAATGCACTTTTTACATCCATTTGAAAAAGTTTAAAATTTTTAAAACATGCAAAAGCTAGTGTCATCCGTATGGCTTCAAGCCGTGCTACGGGTGCAAAGGTCTCCTCAAAGTCAATTCCCTCAACTTGAGTGTAACCTTGGGCCACTAACCTAGCTTTATTCCTAATGACATTTTCGGACTCATCCATCTTGTTTCTAAAGATCCACTTAGTACCAATTATTGGTCTATCGTGGGGCTTAGGAACAAGGTGCCAAACTTGGTTGCGCTCAAATTGATTGAGTTCCTCTTGCATGGCAAGCAACCAATATGGGTCCGTCTCGGCTTCGAGAATGCCTTTGGGTTCAAAATGAGAAATGAAAGCAAAGTTACCATATAGGTCATGGAGTTTGGAGCGCGTAGTGACTCCTTTAGATGCATCACCCAAGATGAGCTCCTTAGGATGATTTGTAGCGTATCTCCAAACTTTAGGAAGCGGTTGAGTGCCTTCCTCCTTATCCTCTTGAACTTCACCAATAGGATCTAGCTTTTCTTCTTGAGCGGGTGAGTCCTTCAAGGATAGTCTCTCCATGTCTTCACCTAATGGTTCAAACTCTACAACATTCTCAACAACCACATTAGATTCTTCAAACTTAACATGCATGGATTCTTCAATGATTTGAGAAGATCTAATGAAAACTCTATATGCTTTGCTAGTAGAGGAATATCCAACAAAGATAGCCTCATAAGCCTTAGCATCAAATTTACCCAAATTATCCTTAGTATTCAAAACAAAACACTTGCATCCAAAAACTTTAAAATATGCAACATTTGGTTTTCTAGAATGATACATTTCAAATGATGTTTTTGAAGAATTTTTGCACAAATAAATACGATTCGATATATAGCATGCGGTGTTTACGGCGTCGGCCCATAAATATTGAGGGAGGTCATATTCACTTATCATTGTCCTAGCCATCTCTTGAAGTGTTCTATTTTTCCTTTCTACTACTCCATTTTGTTGTGGAGTTCTAGGACAAGACATTTCATGCTTAATTCCCTTTTCATCACAATAAGTCATGAAGAGTTGGTTAACAAACTCACCACCTCTATCACTCCTTATTCTCAAAATCGGAAAACCCTTTTCTTTTTCAACTCTTTTTCGAAAAATCTTAAAATGAGAAAAAGTTTGATCTTTATTTTGTAAAAAGAAACCCAAGTAAAACGGGAGAAATCATCAACCAAAACAAATGCAAATCTACTTCCATTTAAACTTTTAGTTTTAGTTGGTCCAAAAAGATCCATATGAATTAATTCTAAAGGCCTAGTTGACATGATATCCTTGATTGGTTTAAAAGGAAGACTTGGTTTGTTTCCCAAGTTGGCACGCACTACAAATGCGGTCTTTCTCAAAATTCAAGTAAGGTATACCCTTCACCAATTCCTTTGAATTAATCCTAGAGATATGGTCAAAAGATGCATGTCCTAATCTTCTATGCCAAAGTCAAGAATTTTCATCAAAAGCATTTAAGCATTTAGTAGAACAATCTAAATTAAGCATGTCAATAATGTAAACATTATTATCACGAAAACCGGTGAGAATACAAACATCGGATTTAACATCAAAAATCTTGCAAGAAGTATCATCAAAAACAACTTTAAGTCCACGATCACAAAGTTGGCTAATGCTAAGCAAATTATGTTTTAAACCATCTACTAAAACAACATTCTCAATAATAGGAGATGCACCAATTTGAATGTTACCTATACCGATGATAGTTCCTTTGGAGTCATCCCCGAAGGTGACGGTGCCACCTTCCATGTACCTTTATAGGGTTGTGAAGTTGTTGATGTCCCATGTCATGTGTCTTGAACAACCACTATCAAGGTACCACCGCTCCCTACGTCTTGGAGCTTTGGTGTGTACCTACATCAAACAATTTAAGACTTGATTTTGGTACCCACATTTTCTTGGGTCCTCTAGGGTTAGTGTCATGAACCCAAACAAGATTATTTGTTCTATTTAGTTGATCATAGCAAAACTTAGCTAAATGTCCATTTTTACCACAATATGTGCATCTATATACTCTACCATATTTAAAAGCATAATGGGTGTGTGATTTGTGAGCATGAGCATGAGCATGAGAGGTGCTAGCATGAGAATTTTTATCTTGTGAAATTTTAGCATGTGAAGTGTGCTTTTTAGAAAATATGTTCTCAAGTTTCTTAGTATTGAAATCACAATCATTTAAAACTTTTTCAAAATCATTCATTTTGGATTTAAAAGAGGAAATTTCTTTTTCATCAATAATAGAAGATTTTGCATTACAAGTACTCTTGTAGGCACAAAATTCTTTTTGCATGGAAATGAAATTAGAAGAAATATCATCTTTTTCTTTAGAAACAATGGCAAGTTGATTCTTAAGAAAAGCAACTTCTTTTTGTAATTTTATGCATTCAAGTTTCTTGTTATCATAAGTTTCAGAAAGTTCTACAAAAGCATGCACTAGAACTTCCTTACTTACATCATCATCTTCATCATCAAGGGATTGAGGGGTTACCTGGGTGTGTTTGCCATGAAACACATATTAGCTTGATCCACCTCCTCTTCGGACTCGCTTTCCGAATCCCACGTAGCTTTGTAAGCTTTCTTTTCCTCCGGTTTCTTTGGCTTGAAGGAGGAAGTCATTTTCTTCTTGAACTCCGGACAATCCGCCATGATATGTCCGGGTTTGCGGCAATTGTAGCATATGATCTTCCGCTCCTCTTTGCCTTCAAATTTTCTCCGGAAGTTGAACTTGTTCTTTCGGTACAACCTCTTGACATTCCGCACAAGTAGAGTTAGCTCCTCATCTTCTTCTTCGTCATCTTCATCGTCATCATTGGTGGATGAAGTCTTGAAGGCTATGGATTTCTTCTTTGAAGTAGTGGCCTCTTCTCTTGCCTTCTTCTCCATCTCATGGGTCTTTAGGTTCCCAATGAGACTAATGAGGTCCATCTCGTCCTTGTCGTTCAACTCCTTCAAGGTGGTGGCCTTGATCTCCCATGATGAAGGAAGAGCCCGAATAACTTTCCGCACCTTTTGATCGTTGGAGATGTCATCACCTAAGGAAGAAAGACCATTAGTGATTTTAGTAAACCTTGTAGCCATACTATCAATAGACTCATCATCAAGCATTTTAAATGACTCAATTGGGACCTCAAGAGATCTATCTTAGCTCTCTTGACTTGTGAAGTCCCCTCGTGTGTGACCAATAAGTGTTGCCAAATCTCATAGGCGGATTGGCAATGAATTACCCGTGTAAGGTCATCCTCATTCAAGGCGGTCAATAGGGAGTTTTGGGCCTTGGAGTTAGCCTCATATAGTTTAAAGTCAAGGTCGGTCCAAGTGCTCTCATCACCATCGGGTGCTTCATAGGGTTTGGTCAATGATTTGGCTACTAAGCTACCCAAAGATTGCAAGAATATAGTCATCCTAACCTTCCAAATTGGGAAATTGAGGCCATCAAATTTAGGTGGGGATTTAATGTTGTCGGCCATGTTTACTAGTGATGAATGAATGAAATGAAAATGTTGATTAGCAATATTATAAGGACCTCTCTATGGATGTTAAGCCAAACCTAGAGTCCAAGCTCTGATACCAATTGAAAAGTCACCTAGAGGGGGGGTGAATAGGTGACAATGCTAATCACGGGGCAAATTAAAAATTTAAAGCTACAACAATCAAGTTTCACAAGATGAATGCAAGCAAGTAAATATGACAATGATTATGATGAGCAAGAATAAGAGCAAGTATAGTAAAAGAGTGCAAGAAAGTAAACCAATCGCAAACACAAGGATATGTTATCGAGGTTCGAGCACCCAGCTCTACTCCCCGCCTTCCCCAGAAGGATTCTAGCTACTTCCACTATCACAAAGAACAATTACAACCGGAGTACCCAACTCCTCAATTACAATCACAAGAATATCTGAGTAGTCACAAGACCACAAACTCTCTCTTTCAAAAATCTCTTCCCTTAACAAAGGTCCTTAGAGAATAATGAGTAGAATTGAAGCTCTTTTGTGTGTAAGGAAAAGAAATTGAAATCAGAGAAAAACTTTTGAAAACCCTTCAGAAAATTGAGAGAATTTAGCACAAAAACCAAGAACTTTGAAAGCCTTAAACTTTTGAATTTTTAGCAATAATTGTTGTAACCAATTTCTCCCCAAACACCCCTATTTATAGGAGAGGGCTAGGGTTTAGGGATAAAACATAATTACTGATGTTTAGGAGGTAATTAGATCAAAATATCTTTAAATGAATTTTTAAACACAAAAGACAAAATAAACAGCTCTAAACAATCTGCCCGTTACTGTTCAAACGGTCAGATCGGTCGACTGGGCCGGTCGACCGGTAGTTCAAAAATTTGACCGTTATAGGCTAGCGGTCGACCGACCCGGTCGACTGAGAAAACCTGTGAGCAAAAACAATATCTCGGTCGACCGCCCCGGTCGACCGGCAGACGTGCACACCGATACGTGCCTCTGCCAGGACTGCGGTCGACTGGTCCGGTCGACCGGACCAGACTGACACAGACTCGGTCGACTGTCCCGGTCGACCGGATCAGGTCAAAAATCGATTTTAGAAAGAAAACAAAGAGGATTTTGATTTTAACACAAATACTTTTGAACAGGGAATAGTATAAAACATAAATATATATCTGTAGGCAAAAACTTGTATGCAAAATATTTTTGTATAATTTATAAGAAATTATTTTGGAATGAGCATGTGCGCAAAAACGTGTGTGATAGAGCTTCAAACCTATCCACTATTCTTTAACATACTATAAACTGAAAAACAAATTACATGAAGACTTCTTGAGCTATCTTCAAGTCTATGAGCCATCCAATGCCTTGCTAGTGCCTTCTCTTCTATGATCCTTCCTTGATGTGCAATTTGCCTTCCTTGCTTGGTGGAACTTAGAAGTTCTTGCAATAGCTAAGCAAATGGTCTCTAAACATGGTACAAAATCTGAAACTCATCTTAACAAACTTGTTAGTACCAAATAGCTCTAATTTGGTTTGTCATCATCAAAACACAAAACAATTGGAGAGTGTAACCTCTTGGGCCAACAATAGTCTTAGAGTATTTGACCCTGAAATGTAGGATATTTAACTGTTCTCTACATTTGAATGGAGGTACCCGCATACCTTAGTTCGAATGGATCTTACAAGGGGTGCGGGCCCTTCTGTAAGAAATTCCAGTGTTATGGGACACCGGAAAGGGAGAACAATCAAAATATCACATAAGTCAGGGTTAAACCTATTGGAAGGACAGTTGTGCATAAGGAAAAAGTTATGAAAGATTGGCATGGTTAAATAAGTGATGATTTTCTATCATGTCTTGATTATATATTCATGCAAATTATTGCTTTGGAGAGAATTGGAAGGCACATCGGCTAATATAAATGTCTTACTTCTACAGATGGGAGATTCTGAGATGACTGGATCATCGTCTGACGGTCCGGAGTCGGAAAGTTTAAGTTGGATCGCGGACCAAATGGACTGGGATTTTGAATCTGATGAGACCGATCCAGATATCATTCTGAAAGGTTCCCCAGACAATTTAGGTGCAGGGATTCGCATGGGGCAAGATGAGAAAGATGACATTAGTGAGGCAGAAAGTGCCATAAGAAACGCACCAGCAGCTGAGGATTTGGGAGTCCTACCTAATGAGGAGATGAACCCTGACGGAAGGATTTTCGTTGGGGGTATTTGGTGGAATTCCAGCTGGGTAGAAGATATGGACCTGTACGATGATAATGAAGATTGGGGATGTGATTTTGATGCTGTACTGGAGAAAGTAGAAGAAGAACCAGTAGAAGAAGAACCAGAAGAAGAAGAACCAGAAGAAGAGGATCCAGAGGAAGAGGATCCAGAAGAAGAACCTGTAGGGGACGACCGGGAGGAAAGCTCCACGGGATCTAACATCACCCCTTGATGGGAGTTTAGATGGGTGGTATTTTTGTTTTTGTTGTTTTTGTTTTGAAGAAAAGGAATGTCGATTCACATAAGTGATATTTTTTTTTTTGTAAGAAAGTGGTCGTCAATAGTTACATGTATGAACATGTATCCCTTTATGACTGCATTGGTATGTTTTGAATGAATGCAGCCATGCTAATGTATATGTTACCATGAAAACACTTTATGCATAAATGAAATCAGTGTTTTGTTTGTGAACTATTCTACTTGTTATCATTGAGTTACCATTGATTATGTTCAACTATTCTTCTAGGTATTAGATGGATTTGAATTTTCCTCCATCCGATGCCAACTCGGAGGGCGACATCCCATTGCACAGCGCAATTGGGAGCGTCCATCCCCCGGCAAGTCAAGAATTTCTGAGTGGGCAATCTAATGCTAATCGGGGAATGCCAGACAGAATACCAGATTGGCTGTTGCAGCTGGCAAGTGCAAACAACCCCCGTAGAGCTCTTGAACAATTTCAAAAGCTAAACCCACCGGCTTTCAGAGGAGGAGTTAACCCTATTCAAGCTGAAGAATGGCTCCGCCAAATTGAAAAGATACTAGATGTAATGGAATGTACTGAAAACCAGCGGGTATCTTTCGCCTCTTTCATGTTCCAAGGAGAGGCTGAGCGCTGGTAGGAGATGGTAAAAGGAGGAGCTAAGACCTTGGGAAGGGAGATCTCTTGGAACTTCTTAGTTGCAAAGTTCAATGAAAAGTACATCCCTGGAGTGGTGAAGGACCGACTTGCGATGGAATTCCAAGATCTAAAGCAGGAGCAATGGACAGTGAGTCAATATGAAGCTAAATTCACTCAGCTGTCCAGGTATGCTGAGAAATTGGTGTCCGATGAGGAGGATAGGACGAAAAGATTCGTTAGGGGCTTGAAGCCGGAAATCAGGAGTAAGCTGATCCCTTTCCAACTGCAAGTTTATAGTCAAGCTGTGGAGAAGGCAATGGAAGTTGAAAGGGACATGCAGGAGAATCAGGAGATGAGGACCAGGGAACTGCCCTATATGAAGCGCCCCCGATATAATAATGCCCCGAGTTTTGGAACTCAGTCCTTGAGGCCCGACAGAGGTACGGGATCTTCCTTCATGCCCGCTCAGGGAAACAAGATGAACACATGGCCCAAGAATAGGAGATTACCCCATTCAGCATCACCAATGTCCTCCCAACGCTCCAACTTTGCAGGAAACCAGTGGTGTCCAAGGTGCAACCGAAGTCACACTGGTAGTTGCGCCACCGGTAAACAATGTTTTGTCTGCGGAAGAATGGGTCACATGAGGAGGGACTGCCCAAACTTGCATGGATACCCAGGAGTTAGCAGAGGAACGGGAAGACCAACCATGGGAATCGCCCCTACAACAGGAGGACCAGCTACCGCCTATCGGCAACCTTTCAACAGAACTCGCTCGGCCATGACACAAGCATCTGTTCAGCAACCAAGAGTTCAAGGAAGGATGAATGCAATCACTCAGCAGGAGGCTCGAGCATCCAATGCCGTGGTGGAAGGTACCGTCTGTGTATCCGATAATATTGCTCGAGTGTTGTTTGATCCCGGTGCTACGCACTCTTTTATTTCTTCATCTTTTGCTACAATTATTAACAAGGAATCCGAACCTTTGAGCTATCAGCTAGTGGTGTCAACCCCTGTAGGCGCCCGAGTGACCACTAGCGAGTGTTATAAGGGATGTAAAATCATCATAGGTGAGATGAAGACACAGGCAGACCTGATTAAGCTAGGAGAAATGGAGTTTGACATCATCCTAGGAATGGATTGGTTGTCAACATATCGGGTTCATGTAGACTGTTACCAGAAGAAGATAATTTTTAAGTTAGAAGGAACTCCCGAAAGAGTTTATGAAGGAATGAAGAATAAAATTTGCACTCCAGTCATTTCTGCCTTAAAGGCCACTAAGTTATTGAGGCAAGGGTGTCAAGGATTTTTGGCAACCCTTATTGGTGAAGAAGACATGAAGATTCAGATTGAAAACATAGAGGTTGCTAGAGACTATCCTGATGTTTTCCCGGAGGATCTACCCGGCTTACCCCAGATAGAGAAGTAGAATTTTCATTAATCTGCTACCTGGGACAAGTCCCATATCCAGGGCACCTTATAGAATGGCACCTGCAGAAATGAATGAATTGAAGGACCAGTTGCAAGAGTTGCTAAGCCTCGGGTTTATTCGGCCGAGTGTATCACCTTGGGGTGCTCCGGTATTATTTGTTAAGAAGAAGGATGGGAGCATGAGGCTGTGTATAGATTATCGAGAGCTGAACAAGGTCACTATCAAGAATCGATATCCATTGCCAAGGATTGATGACCTCTTTGATCAACTTCAGGGTGCCAGCATATTTTCCAAGATAGATCTAAGATCAGGATACCATCAATTAAAGATCAAGCCGGAAGATGTTTCTAAGACTGCCTTTCGGACCAGATATGGCCATTATGAATTTTTAGTAATGCCATTTGGCTTGACCAATGCTCCAGCGGCATTTATGGATTTGATGAATAGAATTTTCCAGCCATACCTAAATCAATTCGTAGTGGTGTTCATTGATGACATACTGATCTATTCAAAGAGCAAAGAGGATCATGAAAGACACTTGAGGATAGTGTTACAATTATTGAGAGAGAAGCAACTTTATGCAAAGCTTAATAAGTGTGAGTTCTGGCTAAATGAAGTTGGGTTCTTGGGTCACATCATAAATGAGGAAGGAATATCAGTGGACCCCGCGAAGATCGAGGCGATAAAGGGATGGCCTCAACCTACCAATGTCACTGAGGTGCGAAGCTTCCTAGGATTGGCTGGGTATTACCGGAGGTTTGTAGAAGGATTTTCTAAGATAGCTGCACCTTTATCCCAGTTAACTAAGAAAGGCCTCAAATTCCATTGGGGAGATGATCAGGAGAAAAGCTTTCAAGAACTAAAGGATAAGCTAACATCGGCTCCAATCTTAGCCATGCCCATTGGAAACGAAGATTATGTTGTTTTCAGTGATGCGTCAAAGTCAGGCCTGGGGTGTGTATTGATGCAGCATGGGAGAGTTATTGCATATGCTTCTAGACAACTAAGGAACCATGAGAAAAATTACCCAACCCATGATCTTGAGTTAGCTGCAGTCATTTTTGCCTTAAAAATTTGGCGGCACTACCTTTATGGAGTATCATGTGATATATATACAGATCATAAAAGCCTGAAATATATTTTTACCCAAAGGAATTGAATATGCGTCAAAGAAGATGGTTGGAGTTGATGAAGGACTATGACTTGGACATTCATTATCATCCTGGAAAGGCCAATGTGGTGGCTGACGCTTTGAGCCGAAAGTCGGAGGATCCTTAGCAGTATTGTTAACACAGAAATCGGAGTTGTTAAGGGAAATGGAAAGGATGCAACTCGAAATTCACATAAGAGGGCTCCGGGATGGAGTGAACCAGATAAATCAAATTAGTATTGGTTTCGACCTCTATGAAGAAATCAGGGAAGCTCAAAGGAAAGATGATCAGACAGCTAAAAATTTTGAGAGAGTGCAAAGAGGTGAGACCCAAGAATTTATCATTTCCAGGGATTTGCTGAGGAAGGGAAGCCGAATAGTTATACCTCCAGATTTTAAGCTCAAGGAGCGAATTTTAACTGAAGCCCATTGCACCCCTTACACTGCACATCCTGGAACAACCAAGATGTATCAGGATTTGCAGGCAAACTTTTGGTGGGAAGGAATGAAGAAGGACATAGCAAATTTTGTGCAGAGATGTTTAATATGCCAACAAGTTAATGCTGAACATAAGAAGCCTCCTGGACTCCTCATGCCCTTACAAATCCCTGAATGGAAGTGGAGTAACATTACTATGGATTTTGTGACAGGACTCCCTAGATCCCCTCAAGGATATGATGCCATATGGGTGATTGTCGATCGACTTACTAAGTCCGCTCACTTCCTGCCCATCCGAATAAACTATTCGATGGATAGATTAGCCCAGATCTACCTCCGAGAGATAATCAGGATTCATGGAGTTCCTGAGACGATTGTATCAGATCGTGACCCTCGGTTTCAGTCAAGGCTATGGATCAGTCTATCCCAAGCTCTGGGCACCAAGCTACATCCAAGTACAGCCGCTCATCCGCAAACCGACGGACAATCAGAAAGAACTATACAAATACTTGAAGATATGCTGAGAGCATGTGTATTGGATTTCGGAGGTAATTGGGAAAAATATCTACCATTGGCAGAATTTGCATATAACAATAGCTATCAATCTACTATTGGAATGCCGCCATTCGAAGCCTTGTACGGCAGGAAGTGTAGATCTCCGATTTGTTGGGAAGAGATTGGAGACCGAACATTATTCGGAGCCGATATAGTGGTAGATACAACAGAGAAGATCCGGATGATAAGGAAGAGAATGAAAGCGGCCCAGTGTAGACAGAAGACATATGCGGATCGGCGCCGAAGGCCTTTGGAGTTTGCAGAAGGTGACAAAGTTTTCTTGAAGATATCACCAATAAAAGGAATGGTGCGGGGTGGCAAACGGAATAAGTTAGACCCCCGGTATATTGGACCCTTTGAAATACTGGAAAGAATTGGACCTTTGGCTTATCGGTTAGCCTTACCACCAGAGATTGAGAAAATACATGACGTATTTCATGTGTCCCAATTAAGGAAGTATGTACCAGATCCGAGCCATGTTCTTAAATACTCACCACTGCAGCTCCAAGAAGACTTGTCATATACTATAGAGCCGGTTCAAATCCTAGACAGGAAGGAGAAACAACTGCGAAACAAAGCAATCCCTTTAGTGAAGGTTTTATGGAGAAGTAAAGAGATTGAAGAAGCTACCTGGGAATCAGAGGAAGAGATGATGCAGAACTACCCACAACTTTTCCAAGGTACGTCAGGCTTCGAGGACGAAGCTCTCTTTTAGGAGGGGAGAAATGTAACAACCAAAATTTTATTTTACCTAATTTCTCCTCACCTTAAATATTAAGAATTTTTGGTTAAGGCATTATATAGAAGTAGTCACCCTCCATATTTCTATGTCAACAAATTGAACTTAATTAATAGACCCACTTCCCTTTTCAAAGTTTTTATTAACTATTTGATTGTGGTGACTAAAAATGATTAGCATGAAGGCTTATGTGCTTGTATTTTGGGCAAATTTATGACTTAAGCAATGGTAAAAGAAATGTCAACATAATCCTTCATATCCCCTTAATCAACCAAACTTACCCTATATCTTTTTAGTGGTAGGTATGCATGCAAGGGGGAAGATTAAAGGGCTAAGATCTCATTGATATTTGGGGTTTCCATGTGGCATCATGAAGGGGGGGCTTGACCAAGTGGCAACATGAGAGTAACTCCCCACCTTGTAACTTGCACTCAACTTTGGATTACCAAGTTTACCCTCATCTTCATCCTCTCCCATTTCTGCAACTTTTCCTCTCCCAAGTGAAGAAAGTGAAAACCCTAGCCACCTTTCAACTCCTCTCAATAATTTGAGAAGAGAGATTAGGACACCTCTCTAGCCCTAAATCCCAGCTTATATCAACTCTGAATCAAGACTCCACGAGAGGGAAGGGAGAGACACGCGTGCGCAGCAAGCAGAGCCGCAGCAGCACGGGAGCTGCTGCTACTTTGCCGCAAATCTGCGGCAAAGAAGGGAATTCTGCGGCATTTTGGGGGAGGGAAGGCCCGATCTTTGGGGAGAAGATTCCTGGTGAACTGGGAGAGAGATCTAGCTCTGCAAAACAGACATTTCCTGAAGGCTAACCCACTGATTTCGGATCTGAAATCCATTGTGAGTAAACCTAAAACTTTTAGGGTATATCTCCTATCAAGATTTGAAAAATTAAAACTTTGAATTTTGTGTAGGTAAACCACAAGGGTAATATTTACTGTTTTTGTGACATTCTTATACTAGATGAAAATGAAAGAGGTATTACCTAGTTATTGTGCCTCGATATCATGTTGTGATGAGATACATGTGTGATATATTTGTTGTAGCTTATTAATTCAACTTAAATTAGGTGATCTAGCGTTTTTAATTCGCTGTTTTGATGGTTATATTTGGGTTAAATGAGATCCAATGAATATTGCATAATAGTTGTATCTCTATATTATATGGATATGAAATGCATGTGTAGAATACATGTTCTAGTATACTAAATTCGCCTAAATGAACCAATTTAACACTTTAATTCGCTGTTTTTCTTGACCAACATCATGATAACCAATTTGATATGTGTATAGCATAATCTTGGCTCTTCATAAATAGAAATGGTATGATGCATTATGTGGGGTATAGGATTTGTATTAGTAGCACTCCATAAATGCCGATCATTTAACTTGAATCATACTTCATGTTCACTAAAGTGCACGGGGGAAGACCCCTCCTTACAATATAGCATTGTGTTAGTATTGGCAAATATATGGGGTTAAGGCATATATTCATGCGAGTGAATGTGGCGTGTTATGATGTTACTATGATATTAGGTAACCCCCAAGCATATGTCTTCTTTCATATTGTTGCACATCATTTTCGGGCATGACGTGTAAGTAGTTCAATATTGCTTGTTACGCATATTATAACTTAAACTTGCATGTTGCATTTGTATAAAAGGAGGAAGGGGCCGGGCGGGAGCCGGTAGGAAGGGGGAAGACGGGGATTTGACATATACTTATGGATATATATAAAAGGAGGAAGGGGCCAAGCGGGAGCCGGTAGGAGGGGGGAAGACGGGGGAAACTTATATGTTTTATATGAATTATATATAAGGAGGAAGGGGCCGTGCGGGAGCCGGTAGGAGGTGGAAGACGGGGAAATTTCATTTAGATTGAGTGACATCTAAAAGTGAACTGTCAAGTTGCATTCATGATTGATAATGCTTGTGTTAAACTAGAAAGTCATTTTATGTGTATAACGAGCCGAGTTGATGTGAGTGGACTCATCCACGAGAATTTCCTATATATTCATACAATTATATCTTTTGTGTTATGATATAGTTAAATGCAATTTTTGATAGTGGAGTCACGTAGACCACATATGTATGGAACTTGGAACAAGTAAGGTAGCTTGAACAAGTTGTTGTTTATGGAACTCGTCGAAATTTACCTCTTCTAAACTGTTTATCTTATGAAATTATTATATCAATACCCTATGGCATGGTTTACTCATTGAGCTGTCGAGCTCATTTTATTTTCTGTCTATCTTTTCAGGTTTGGATAAGGGTAAGGGACCTCTCTAACTGAAAAAGTTAAGTTATGGATTGCATGACTTATTGTGGTATCATTTTGACTTGGCTTTGTTATATTAAATGCGTATGTATGGACTCTATCGAAGTCTTTGAGGAAAACATGTTAGGATGGACTCGAAGTACATTTTGTCTTTATAGTATTTGAGACCTTGGTCTGGTATGTAATATAATGTTTTGGATTGTGAATTCCTTGGATATGTATGTTCTTGAACTTGGAATGATGACCATGTGTGGGAATACTATTGTTTGGAAGTAACTCTTGTAATATTGATGAAAAGATTATGCTTGCAATGGAGGAAATCAAGTTATGATATATGTTTGTGGTTAAGGTTTGGTGTATTGTGTCAGAATAAGTAGGCCTTGGAGCCGAAATTTTGATTATTGTAAGTGAGAAATAAAGGAAATATTAAGGATGATGCTGCCAAAATTTTCTTATTTTAAGAATATTGGAGATAGAATGGTGTTGTAGGCTTAATCTTGTTTATTAGAAACTGGGGCCGTTACAGTAAATATTGTTCGTTGATACCCCCGTTGGTTTCCAATAACAATCTTGCTTTACTCAGATGTGGATATATGTGTGCTGGGACGCTAGTTCACATATCTAGACATCAGGGTAAGACGAGTAATAATAATAATAAAAGATGTCAACTATGAATCTGTAGTATGCCTTGCCATGTTTGCTTGTATCGGATTTTACTTCAGATTTTCAGTTTTATGATTATTATATTATACCTGTTCATATCCTGCCTTCTACTTGCCCCCTGCTCTTATCTTATCATACTATGAATCTTTCCTACTTGATATCATATGTTATATATCTACTTGTCCTGCATGCTTGTGCCTACGACACGGTTTTCATGTTCATGATCCAGATTTATCGTTACACATGTGCTTATCCATACTCGCCATCTGGCTCTTGCATCACCACTCGCCGAGGAGTTCTGACTCCTCTGGATCCTCATGTCTAGGTTTTGAAGATTGGAGCGTGCGGATTCTCCCAGTTGCTGATCAGAGTGGCGCAGCGGTAGCGTGAATCTCCAGCAGACTGTCCAGAGCCCCATTCTTCCAGCCCCCTTGTTTGGCTCTAGAGTTTTCCTGTTATGACTCTGAGCCTCCATTTGTACTGTTCATACTTGTACATTCTTGTATTCTCGCAATTGCGCCATATTGGTGATGTAATATTCTTGTAATATTTATCACTTCCTGTGATAACTTTGTAACTGTACTCATATGTTGGAATGTATAATGCACCACTTGCTTCCGTACTCTGATTCTTGTCTGTACTGATGCTTAGCGTATATACGTGAGGGTATTTCTGACCTGCGTATATACGTCGCAGTAACGTCTCCGTACCCGCCGGATCGGGGCGTTACACCGTTAAAGTCAAACATCTCGATTTGAATTAGTTGAACGAGTGTTTATCTTTATTTGGTAGTCTATGTCCAGTTGTTGATATGGTCGACCCGTTCATGAGCTGTAACCATCGGTTTGAGTGGAGATTTAACTTAGAGATATGGATTCTCATAACTGATTTTGTCTCCTTCTTCTAACTACCCGAACTGCTCGGAGTTTGAATTGGATGAGACTCTTATTTAGTGGTTCTGAAGCGTCCACGTGTCACTCA
This sequence comes from Agave tequilana, assembly GCA_038442645.1. NCBI lineage: Eukaryota > Viridiplantae > Streptophyta > Magnoliopsida > Asparagales > Asparagaceae > Agave > Agave tequilana. The sequence continues at coordinate 78,130 of JAVJIF010027489.1, forward strand.
CTTGTTTGAGGCTGATTAGACACGTGTCATGGTCTCAAAAAGGTCGAAAATTAACCACTACATAAACAAAAATGAGATATATGTTTTCTTTAAAAAATAGATTATATATGTCATTTTCTCTCTTTTTTTTTTTCTCCTTTTTATTTCTCTTTTAGTACCACTACTTTAGCACTATAGCTTAGATTATGGGAGTACTAAAATATACCAAATATATATTTGTTCGCAATTTTACTATTCCTCGATGCTGTGCCATAAATTTCAATAATTTGTTTATTTAAAAAAGATATTGAGCAGCAGACAATAAATATTTTTATGTATGCAGACTTTTGTCTTTTTTTATCTTTTGAGGGAAGCAAGCACTTGTCTTCATTTTCCTTTTATATTCTAAAAAGTATGCATAATTTATAACTTCATATTTGTTTGCGTGACATTAATATTCATGAACACCAGCATGCATGTTTTCCTCCACCCTCTGAGCTTTTGTTTCTTAACTTATACAATTAAGGCAGCATGTTTCAAAGGTGGCGAGGATACATTCATGAATCCTGAGGAATCCCATGATGCTGACGAGCGAAAAAATTAGTCCCTAATTAACTTAACTTTAAGTCAGAGCCAGTTTCTACGTGTACAAGAAATTAAATTTATTTTTTAAAATTTTATATTTAATTTATAATAATAATGAAATTAAAAATGTAAATCACATATGGATATTCAAGTGACGCACACATGCCAGCATTTTCGCAGGTTCAATTATAGTCTTGTTTGTTGATGCAAGAAAAAGAAAATGAGGGGAGGCAAAAAAAAAATGTGAGTGATGCAATCAGACAATGGGGTTTCTCTTTGAAAACTATATTCGATTTTTAATTATGATATTAGAAATTAATTGACCTTGACATCTATATGAAAGCCTGAAACACCTTGCGGCATTGATGCCTGCAAGGACCAATGGCTCATTTATTTTGGAATCAATCACAGGTTAAAATATATAGGGAGAGAGAAAGAAAGAGAGAGACTTTTGATTCGTGTCTTGATTTTCTCACATAAATAACAACATATGATATTCAAATACAAGATTTACTCCGTTAAAATTGGTCCATATTATTTTTCAAATATAAGATTCACTCCGTTAAAGTTGATCTATATTATTTAAAGTAACTAAAAATCAATACTCAAGTGTTTTGAATACTTTTTCTCCTTTCCATCAAGTGGTGCAAAATGGATAGCCGAAAGTAATGAGTTGGTAAGATTTTATTTTTAGACATACAAATTCTGTTGGATGTGTTTTGAGTTGGAGGGAAAACTTGAGTTTCCCTCTTATTTGCCTTTGAGTTTAGTCCCACATTGGATAGGAGATGGGATGTTAGATAGTATATATATACCAACTCCTCCCATGTCTATTGTTATGAGTGTTGGGCCATGAGTCACATCCCCGCACGCGCGCACACGCGCCGAACTGAACCGGGCAAGGTGCGGGTGGCGCGCGCCCACGACCTGCGGACACGAATGCAGTTCGATTCCAGGGGCTTGTTGGACCTGCTACATTTTGTTGGTTTTTTATTTTTTATTTTTATTTAAAAATTCTGTTGAGATTTTTCGAGTAGAGTTGGACCCGTTCAAGAGAATCGGATCTGCACGTTGCAACCACTCGCGCATGATCACAGATTCTCTCGGGCTGTTACAAACGGAAAGATCTGCAGATGGTTATAAATACCCTATCTCTGCATGTATATTTTACAAGAAACAGAAATCGATCTACCCTCTTTCTCCACACAAATTTCTTACAAATATTCTGCTAAAAATAACTGCGTTCTTGCGATCGGGTTTTTGGTGTTTTCTCGACTCTGTTTTCCACCTAAGGGCAACAAACCTCCGTCTGAGCAGAGGCCTAACTCATCGTCCTGAGTTGGGTGCTGGTGTACTACCGGGGGGAGTTTTTATCGCTAGGAGAGGAGGCCACGTTCAAGGTCCAGACGAGAGACCGGCCATCTTTCTTCTAGGCCAGTGCGTCTGCACAACTACATCACCTCAGGCCAGCTTTTTGCTTTCTTTTAATTCTTTATTTTAGTTGCATGCTTAGGACAAGTAATTCATTACATTTAAGAATTTATATTTGTTGCATGTTTTAATTCAGTTAAATATCCTACAGTCTAGAAGAAAGATCTTGATAATTCATATGCAATTAAATTTAGAGAATTATTTCATGCAATATAGTTACTTGTCTGTTTCATGCAATTGATAATTTTCATGCAATTAAATATAAAAACAGTCCCTGCAAGTAAAGATAATTATTTAAAAAAATTATTAAAAAATCTTAAAAGGAAAAGATTTGCATTAAATTTTTCATTGCAAAATTATTGTATTAAATCTTTCAAACTAATTAGATCTTATCTTAACATACTGTTGTAAGTTATCATGTTGTAAGTTATCCTGTTATAAGATTCCTTAAATCTGATCTAAATTTAATCTCTTTTAATTCATTGCAAAACAAAATCTATTTGTTCTAATTATTGCAAGGCCAAATCTTTCAATATAAGATCCTAGAAAATCTGAATAACTTTATTCATTATAACTTTATATTTAGTAATTATTACAAGGCCAAATTCTTTTCATTACAAACTTTAATCATTTGTTTTCATTACAACATCTTATTAATTTTTGTTACAAAAGAAAATATTTTACAATATAATTTAAATTATTTAAATCTTATCTTATCTGATATATATATATATATATATATATATATATATATATATATATATATATAAACACTTATTGCAAGATTTTACATGCATGCATCTATTAATTAACTGCTTCTTGCAATAAAATTTGGCTAATTAAAATTGTTTAATTTTGTGATTTTTGCTATAAGAATTATTTATTCTTGCAAGTCAATTATTAATTAATTATTGTTAGTCTATTTCTAAAATTTAATTTGAATAATTTGTAGAAATTATTGTTGTTATAATTTCAAATTAGGAAAATTAAAAAGACAAGTTTATATCTTGTTATATCTTGCTTGAATTATTTGGCACATAATTAAAGGAAGACTATACATTATTTTATTCTGCAAACCCTACTCTAAAAGCTACCAACATAAACTAAATTCTGACATTATCAAAATAATTTTGAAATAAACAATTCAGGTAGCACATCTCGTCACTATGGCCAACCCTGATCATCAGGGGCGGAACCAGGAAAAAATTTTGGGGTGGGCTGCAATCTTTTATACCATATGCTTAAAAAAGTCTACATAAAAAGTTTCAAAATAAAGGAGAGATTTTATATCACAATCTCTATTGTATACAAAATTTGCCAAAAGAAAATCAAAATATGTCAGTTTGTCCAATTCCTCCATTACTTAAGTTGAACTTTTCGATCCTTCAAGAAGTAGAAATCATCAATTATCGAGTCCAAATCAATATTCCTGGCAATTTCTTTCTCAACTTTGATGATCATGAATCGACAAGAAAGTCATTACCCATTTTGTTTCGAAGAGTTGTTTTCATAATTTTCATAGCAGAAAATGCTCGTTCAGTAGTCGCCGTGAAAATAGAAAGAGTCAACACAAGCCTGATCAATCTATCAATCAAGAAAAAGTTTTCTGCTTTTCCTGTTTCAACCAATCTTCGACATAATTCTGAAAGAGAAGACATATTCTGAAATGCTTCATCACGAACAACATTATGCTCAAAATGTGCCAACTGTCTTCTTAAGTCTCTTAGGTCAGCAGTAGTAAAATCTTGAGGATAGAATTTTTCTGCCAGAGTGCAAGCATCATCAACTTTAAATGATTTGAAGTGATTAATAGGATTCAAAGTCGAGCTTAGGATGAGGAGCTCCGTTGCTTGCTCAGAGAACCTACTATTTAAAGAAGTTAGTTGAAAATCGATGGTAACATTAAATACATCTATACGGTAGTGATGCTCAACTGTAATGCTATCTCGATGATGAGACCGACGCTTACCATGCTTATACTGAGCATTCATTTCAGGCACCTCAATTTTATGCACACCACAAAATAACATCACCTTTTCAAAAAAGGTATCACAACCATCTTCTCTAAGTTTTTGAAGTAGCACTTTTGTACTTGAGACAAAACTCATGGCATTTAAAATGTCTATCGATTTGCGTTGAAGAGCTTGACAAAGCATATCAGTGATTCCCATTACTTCATATAGCAAGTGCAAGGCAAATACAAAGTCAAATGATATCATTGCATTATACGCACCATCGGCTTCAAGACGCACCTTGGACTCAATTGCATTATCAATTATATTCTCAAGAACTGTACTAGCAGCCCCAAATATCTCAATTAACCTAGTCACAGAGCCAAATGGGAGCTCCAACGTGTAGCTCCACCTCGTTGTAGAGTACGACTCTGATTACACCCTCGACCTGTATCAAGTTCTCCAGTAGCCACTTTATGTGTAATTTCAATTTCCCAAGCAAACTTTAACTCAGCATAACGCTTGGGAGAAGCACTAAGAAAATTGACAATGACACTCAAATTTGAATATAATTGCCAAATCTCACGCACATCTTTAGATACCGCAATTAATGCTAATTGCAATTGATGTGCAAAACAATGCACATAATATGCGTACGGGCAATCTTTAAGGAATAATGCTTGCAATCCATTCCAAGCACCGCGCATATTACTAGCGCCATCATACCCTTGGCCTCGCATATCTTGGACTTGGAGATCATGACGAGCAAGAATAGTACATATATCGCTTTTAAGAGTCAAAGCCTTGGTGTCAACAACCTCCACAATGTCAAAAAAGCGCTCTCTTACATAACCTTCACCATCAACAAATCTCAGAACAATTGCCATTTGCTCTTTATTACCTTCATCAAGAGCTTCATCGATAAGAATACAATATTTAGCATTTCCAATTTCCTCACGAATCGTGTTTCTCACTTTGTTAGCATAAATGTTCAAAATCTCCTTTTGTACTTTCGGTGAAGTATACTTGACATTTTCCGGAGCATTTTCCAAGACAACCTTCTTCATTTCTTCATTACAATCTCCCCAAGACTTTATCAATTCAATGAAATTCCTACGATTCAAAGAATCATGAGATTCATCATGGCCTCTAAATGCACACCCTTGAATTGAAAGCCATTTGCATGCCTTTATCGAGGTCATAAGTCGCAAACGATTTGCCAAAACTTCTTGGGTGGATTGCGCATTCAATACTTTGTCAACATGTCGAGAAGGATGTCGTAAACCTTGCCACTTGTCCATAGCCATATTATGTGGAGAAAGAGAGCAGCCAACGTGATGCACAAATGTACATTTATCTCCATTATTCACCCTCTTTCAACTATTAAATCCTTCAACAGTAAATGCAGGAAACTTTGACGGTTTGTTGTCAAAAAGATAATAAGGAAAACAAAAGGCTCTATCTTTAACTTCAGAATACTCGAGCCAGGAAAACTGTGAAAACCAAGAGTATTGTAATTGGCGATTTGTTTTCCATCTTTAGTCCGTGGATACTCTACCAATTTGGGTTGATATGGTCCCAAACTAATATACATCCTCCGAATATCATCACGTCGATTCACATCGTATGCTGATATTGGACGACGTTTTCCCGGATCACGCTCTATAGAAGTGGACTCAATTCATTCAAAGGAAGTTGAGATGTGGAAGGAGGTTGTTCTTCAACTTTTCTATGTTCGAGTCTTTGTAACTTGGAAGGAGGCTCGTCGTTTTTCTTAAAAAATGAAAGAAGATTTCTTTGCGACATGATAATCTATGACAGTAAAAAAAACATTTGAATGAATACAACATGAAAAATTCGGAGCGGAGCAGCAATATACAAGAAAAATCATTAGATAAAGAGAAGATTTAGATAGAATTAACACAAAAACATGCCAATTTTCAGAGAAGAAGAAATGGACAAAGTGATAAACAGACCTGTGTGGCTGAGGCAGTTGAAGTAGGAGCTGATAATGCAGTTTGCCCACCAAATTTCACTCCAACAGCCTGACCAGTAAATCTGAAAATGTAAACAATGAGTATCAAAATAAAGAGCTAAAGACAACTATAGGAAGGATTTCAAAATAAAACAAGTCATCCAGATTGATAAATGCATAGTTGGTTATTAGCAATTAACATACTATTAATTTTTTTGAGTAACAATTCTTCTTTATTAATCATTGGCAGCCAACTCTTTGAGAAAATCTCAAAAATGGACTCCACAAATTTCTATCAATGACCCACTCTATCACTAAAATCCAATTCAGAATCTTTTAAAGCCTGTGTACTATTTGATACTGATCTATGTTATTTGTGTTAGAACGCTTTGCATCACGACTTGGTAGAGATCCATCTCTGTTGACAAAATCCTTAATAATGGGCACTCCACTGGGTAAGAATTACACCACTACGTGTGTTTACTGAGACTATATAGTCCATGTTAAGGTCAAGGATACTTTGGTAGATTTGTTACTAGTGGATGTGTCATGTTAGGGATGGGCTGGTTGGGTAATAATAGAGTTAAATAAACTGCTGAGAAAAAGTGACACATAAGTATAATAATATGCATGTCATGAGAGTTACATTGAATATCAAGTGAGTATGGAGTTTGTGATCTTAGAATGGCTAGGTTTTTTAAATTCTAGAATAGTGTTCTTAATCAATGTATAAACAACACATTTAGTCAAGTAACTGAATTCGATGCTTGACTTGTCCAGCATGGCCAAAGGAATCCCTGATCTCAAAGACCACTCTATGCAATTTGCACCCAAAGAGGACAGAGCTGGTGTATAAAACTGCACATGTTATATAGATGAGAGGTTGTCTGGATGACACTACCCACACTTGCACGGTAGTTAATTGAGTTTGAATGCATAATAGATAAACATATGTATGGGAGATGAGTTCTGCTTCCTGTCTCCCATTTAAGGACACAAATAAAGTTCCCATCTAACACTCGAGATATTCAAGCTTGATACCAAACATTACTGCTATCCTACCAAATTTTATAAGCTGCCAAGAATGCAGTTCAAAGATTTGACTTCTTTCTTCTTTCCATCAGCGAAGAAATCCTCAGAAAGGTGTGCATAAATTATGTTTTCTTTGGTTTTGATTTGAATTCTAAGAAGAAATTGCAACGCACAATAACTTTGAAATGAACTGAATTTGATATGTAATGGGAGGATCAGCTTGTAAGGCTTCAAACAGAAAACCTTAAGAACAAACGTTTATAACATGTGGAAGGTTTGGACTTTAAGAACAAGATGTTTCATTTGGAGGGATCTCTTGGAGTCGCATTATGTCCAATCATAACTATTGCAGGAGGAATTATTAACAGCATTTAAAAATGAATACCAACAAAAAGAAAAATTACACAGTCCTAAGTTCTAATATAACCATCATTCGCTTTCCCAACTATTTGGGTCAGATTTGTAAATTCCAGTTGTCCACCTTCCCATCCAAACTAGGGAGAGACACGTTTTCAATCAAGAAGTCAATAAATATAGTAAAGCCGCAAAGAGATTGTTTTAGGATGATCCCAGTTTTAAATTAAAGCATTGGCAAAGATGCAAACATCAGCTATATCCCCATACACTACAATATGCTCCAATAGTAAAATGGTGGAGGGCAAAATTGAGGCAGTCCCGAAAGCAAGACATAAGGGAACAATATTTAGAATTGAAATTAAAATTGAAATCTAAAATTTAAAAAAAAAATACCTGCAGGCTGCAGCCGAGACTCGCACTCGAGCAGGAGAAGAAGAATCAGACAGGAGGAGCTTCGGGTCGACTTCAACAATTGATAGATCGTCGAGATCGAGCAAGCAATCTATATAACAAAATTGAAATTGAAATTGAAATCTAATCGAAATTGAAATCTAACTAAAATTATAATTAGAGACATGAAGTCAAGTGGAATCCATAGTTAGATTGAAATTGAAATTGAAAAGCAAGCAATCCACAGTTTAATCGAAATTAAAATTAAATTTTTTTGGCCTTCGACCTAGACTTGGACTTGAGATTCAAGAAGGATGAGAAGATTAGAAGCACAAGAAGAAGAACAGACCGAGGAGGCAAGGACGACGGCTAGGGCTTCGTTGTTCGATCGAGAACGACGACGTCACGGCGTCACGGACTCACGAACTCACGGCAACGTCGGCAAGAGATTTCCGTTTCGACTTCATCGCTTCGACCTCAACTTCTATCAGAATCATCAGATCGAGCCATCGATTCGAGCTTCGAGGAAGTCAGGAAGGAGAACAGAGCGACCTTCGGCCTTCGATTTTGATCGCTGCTGATCGATTGAGAACGAATTTTAACAGATGGGCTAGGCTGGACTGAAGCAACCTTTAAGTTCTCAGCTGGGCTGGGCTTTAATGAAGTCTAAGGCCCAAAAAAATAAAAACTTGGGACGGGCTGTAGCCCGGCCCAGCCAACTGATAAATCCGCCCCTGCTGATCATTCCAAGGGTGTCAAACCGGAGAAATTCTCCGGCACATACTTTAAGAGATGGGCAAACCAGATGAAGTACTGGTTAACCACTTTAGGTCTCATATCAGTCATAGATGACTCCATTCATGCACCTTCTCCTAAACCTTCATCTATTGGATCTTCTCCTGTTGAAACTCCTCCTACAACTCCTTCCTCCTACATCTATTTGAAACCTGAAGAAATTGACTACCATTGTCTCCATAGAATTCTTAGTGCGCTCTCTGATAGTCTATATGACATTTATTATGAATATAAAAGTGCTAAAGAACTCTGGATAGCTCTCGAGGATGAATATGACCTCGATGATGCTGGAATCGAAAGATTCACCTCCTCCTCCTTCAATAAATTCATGATGACTGATAGTAAACATATCAATGATCAACTTCATGAATTTCAAGACTATATCCGACACCTTCAATCGAAAGGAAATCAATTCTTCGATGATTATGTAACGGTCCCAGTTAAAATTTTCCATTTGATTACAATCATCTCAGATAATCCAAGCGTGGGACCCATCAAGAGACAATACTTCCATTACTGACATTAGAATGTTCTATACTATACATCAAACTCCACTAAGATAGCATGTATGATCTAAACATGATTTACCATTGCCAACACATATGGTCCGACAACCCATTTGAAAACGCAGTCTAAATATATTACTATACCAAAATATATTACAAGGTTAGAGTCATGCACCAGGCACTATAATGTTTACAAGTTAATAGCAAACATCCAAATAAAGTTATGCATAGTTTTATACAACCATATACATATCAAAAGCAGAATTTAAAAAGGGTGAAATGACTCCGTTGGCGCCTATCCCGCATATATTGCCTTTAAGTGGGTCCTTTGCTTTTGTCCAAACCTGAAGGTGGTAATAAAAACAGAGTGAGCTTGACAGCTCAGTGAGTAAAACAATATTTATGCATGCCCGTTAAGTAGGTCTATATGGACTAAATCATCAGGTTGGCAATTGTGTCTTTATACCATTTGTGTAAATTTTAGGTATTAGCTGAAGCCCCAACTAGAACACAGTAACAGGGCCTATTAGTCGACTAGGTCATCCTATAGTCGACTAATACTACTTATAAGTCGACTAATATTGAAGCTATAGTCGACTGGGTTTGATCCAAAAGTATTTGCTTCTCTGTTGGCTGCCAGTGACTTATGTAGTCGACTACCCTAACCTGTATAGTCGACTACTCTATGTACTAGTTGACTTGCACATCCTCTATAGTCGACTAGGTATAGGTCAAAAGGTATGTTGCTCTCTGTTTGCCACTTATAACCAATTATAGTCGACTACCCTTTCTGGTGTAGTCGACTATACTAGATACTAGTCGACTTATAGTCATCTGTAGTCAACTACCTTATGTTTAAAAGAAGTTGTTTACTCTCTGTTTGTTCTCTGTAACTGTGGATAGTCGACTACAGTCTATATATAGTCGACTAATATTGTTTTCCAGCAGCTTGTCTACCCATATATCTCATCTATAGTCGACTTACCCTAAGAGTTTAGTCGACTAATCTACTGAAACTTGTCTGTGCAAGTGATTATTCCAGATTCAATATTTAAGAATTTATGTATGATTTCAACATGGAATTCCTATCTTAGCCACATCAACATACTTATTAAACATAACGCTGGGCTCCCCCTTCGGTCTCCTCCGGTTCAACCCGGTCCCTTCCTCCTATACGTGATTCAACGCAATAATTTCCTCCTTCCATCACCACCGGTTCAACCCGGTCCCTTCCTCCTATACATTACCGTATAATCTCTCCTTCTGACACTTTCGGTTCAATCCGGTCCCTTCCTCCAAATACAATAATCACGTTCATCATGTAATAGCAATATGCAAAGACACATAAAGTAACGACAACATACAAGCTTCATAATCTTTACTTTAAAACATGCCAATATCATGAAATTCACTAACATTTATGAGTAGCTACTAGTGAAATTATCAATATGCGAGTCTTTATAAGATAACCAACATATCTCGACATCATAAAATAGGTATGACCATAAATATATGCATGGTATCAAGTGTCGTGTTTATCTATAGAACTCTTTCTCTAGAAGCATGTAGTAGACTGCCATGTTAAATACACATGAGCTTAACTTCTACATGATTGCCATAAGATTATGTATACATAAAAATCTATAATCTATACTCATGAATTTATCCTTCAATTTCATTTACAAGATAACCAACATATCTCGACATCATAAAATATGTATGACCATAAATATATGCATGGTATCAAGTGTCGTGTTTATCTATAGAACTCTTTCTCTAGAAGCATGTAGTAGACTACCATGTTAAACACACATGAGCTTAACTTCTACATGATTGCCATAAGATTATGTATACATAAAAATCTATAATTTATACTCATGAAGTTATCCTTCAATTTCATGTCCATTTATCACTTAAAATTTCTTTTATTTCCAAGCTTTACTCTATCTATCATGTTACTAGGGTCCGGATGTTCTACTCACCCTTTGAAGCGGTTAGCTCTTTATCAAGCTTGATCTCCTGCTACGACGGAGTCTACAAGGTTATAACAATGCCAATATTTAGTTCATAGCTAAAAAAAGTACAAGAGGGTAGAGTTCTTAAAGTTTTTGCTTACCGTTCAACCAATGTCACTCCCCCTAACTTCTTGTTCTAGATCACCCTTTGGCTCGTTCTATCGGGTTTTTAGAGGAGTTAAAACATGAAAATGGAGCCTTTCTCTTGTATGCGGAATGAAGGGAAGTTTGTGGGGAAATGAGAGGGAGAAAAAGTGTTTTTGTGAAGAAGAAATGGGAAAGTAGAGGCTGTTGGTACTGATGTTTTTATGCTACTGCTGCTGCTGCTACTGCTGTTTTTGTTGCAGTAAAAGGGAAGAGAGGGAGAGAGTTTTGGGAAGTTTGAATGAAGAGAGAGAGAGGGTGTTTTATCAAATGAGATTGTTCTCTTCATTCCCCTCCTATTTATAGCCCAATCCCTTCCATAAAAATATGACAAGTGTCCCTCTCTAACCCATCACTCTACTCCTCTACCTTACCCTATAAATAAGGCTCCATGCCTCCCCCCTTCATGAGGTACTAGTACCCCCAAGTATGGTGAGGGGTATGGTGGCAAAGTCAACAAGCATGTGGTTGTATTCATTCTTATACATATATACATATGTATATACATACTAATAGGCATGGTATCAAGTATAGTATCTAGCATGAATACTTATTCCCCATCACCTCCTTAAAGTATTAAGATGTTAGGGAAAAGGGTGTTTATTAAGACAAATGTTACATTCTACCCTCCTTATGGAAGTTTCGTCCTCGAAACTTAACGTACCTTGGAACAAATATGGATAGGCCTTCCGTATCTCCTCTTCCAGTTCCCAAGTAGCTTCTTTCATGTTTTGATTCCTCCATAAAATCTTGACCAAGGAAATATTTTTGCTTCTCAATTGCTTCTCCTTGCGATCAATAATTTGTACTGGTTCTTCCGTGTAAGACATGTCTTCTAGTATTTGTAGAGTTCCATAGGAGATTATGTGATCAGGATCAAGCACATACTTCCTCAGCTGAGAGACATGAAATACATTGTGCATCCTCTCCAAAGCAGGAGGTAAGGCTAAACGATAAGCAACCGGTCCAATTTTATCCAATATTTCAAATGGACCCACATATCTAGGAGCTAACTTGTTCTTACTGCCGTGCGTCTTACTCCCTTCATTGGAGATACCTTCAGAAAAACATTATCCCCTACCTCAAATTCCAGTAGTCTGCGGCAATTGTCTGCGTAAGCTTTCTGCCTGCTCTGAGCTGCTTTCATCCTTTCCTTGATCAACTTGATCTTCTCAGTAGCTTCTTGAATCACATCAGGACCGAATAGCCTTCTATCCCTAACTTCCTCCCAACAGATTGGTGATTTACATTTTCTACCATACAATGCTTCAAATGGAGGCATGCCAATAGTGGACTGATAACTATTATTATAAGCAAACTCCATTAAGGGTAAATAGTTGTCCCAACTTCTCCCAAAATCTAGTACACAAGTTCTCAATATATCTTCCAATATTTGAATGGTCCTTTCTGACAGTTCATTTGTTTGGGGGTGTGCTGCTGTACTAAGTTACAATTAGGGGTGGCTACCGGGGCGGGTCGACCCGCGTCGACCCGCCCGACCCGTACTGTGCGACTCGTCGGAGTCACACAGACGGGTTGACGGGTCAACCCGTACCCGCCCCGTTAAGGGGCGGGTCCAAACGGGTTGACCCGTCCCGTGGTCACGGGACGAATCCAATTCGTCCCGTGACGAATCACGGGACGAGTCGGGTCGGGGAAAATTTCCCCGACCCCCCGTTCTTATTATTTTTTTTTTAGTCCAATAATTTTTTAAGAACGTTAGAGGGAAAATTACTCTGCGCCCCCTATATTAAAAATTTTTTTGTTTTAAACCCTCAACGGCTCAAAAAGGAGCCGTTGGCCCATTAAAAAAAAATAAAAATAAAAACCCTAACCTCTAATCCTCTATAAATACCCTCTACCCTCATTTATTTTCATCTCACATTCTCACTTCATCTCAACTCTCTCTCTTCTATTTTCATCCTCTAATTCACTCTTATTCTCTTACAATTACAAATCTCTACCAACTTTCAGTCTAGTCTAATGGAGCCCAACTGGAGTACTGGCGGTTCCTCATCCGAAGCCGGTGGTAGCTCTTCATCAACACACAATCTGTCAGCTGCCGCACCTTACACCGATGTTGGCGGTAGCTCATCGTCAGCATATACCGTTTACCCACCATACAGCTATGCTCCACCAACATCCGCATTTGCTCCCTATCACAGTTCGTCAAGCTATGCATTTGACTACAGTGGTTTTGCACCATATACACATGCTGCATATGCCAGTGATAGTGGTACAGGTCGGCATTCTATTTCCTTCCCTCCTCAATATGCCTCATATTCTCAACTTTTAATGTCAACATCACCAATGCACGCACAATCTCTGGCTCCTTTTTTACTGAAACACAAGAACAACACGATACACAACCAACACAGCATGACACTATAGTTCCAGAAACACAACAACCTGAACCAACTAGCACAAGCACAAGCACAACCACTAAAGAAAGAGCCAAAACTTCTGCAGTGTGGAACCATTTTGTCGTAAAAATTGTTGAAGGTAGAAGAAAGGCAGAATGTAAGTACTGTCATCAACTATTTGATCATAAAGAAGGATACGGTACAGGTGTTCTTAATAAACACTATGAAAAAAAGCATGCTAAAAGTCACGGTTTACCACCACAACAAGCACAAATATTAGCTGATTCAGGCACACTCTCCACTTGGAGAAATAAGCCTGAAGTAAATAAACATAAGTTAGCTGAATTTATTGTTCGAGCAGAACTTCCATTTTCTTTTACTGAATCAGATGCATTAGTTGATTATCTTAAATCTGTTTTTGCTCCTGATTATAAGAGAATTAGCAGACAACTATAACTAGAGAAATTGAAGATTTATTTGTAAGTAGAAAAAATATTTTGAAGGCTCTTTTTACTAGTGATGCTAGAAAATTTCATTAACTTCCGATATATGGGAAGCTCTTAATCTTATTCATTATTTATGTGTTACTGCTCACTTTATTGATGAAAATTGGATTTTACAAAAACGTATTTTATCATTTTCTAAATTTTCTGAGAAACATTCTGCTACAAATGTAGCAAATTCAATTTTTCTTATTTGTAGAAATTATGGTATAAAAAATAAAATATTTTCTATTTCTTTTGATAATGCAAGTGAAAATACTGCTTCAATAAGACAATTGAAACGGTATTAGATCCAATTTTAAATGGTAAACTTTTTCATGTTAGATGTGTTTGCCATATATTGAATTTATGTGTACAAGATGGTCTAAAACTCTTAGACAAATATATTTATAAAGTTAAAGAAATTATTTTACATATAAAACACAGTGGACCTAGGAGACAATCTTTTAAAGGTTATTGCCGACAATGTGGACTAAAGGAAAAACTGCTCCAAGCAGATGTGAAAACTCGTTGGAATTCAAGTTACTATATGATTAAAGATTGCCTTCCTTTTAAACAAGCAATTCAATTTTTTACAATAAATGAATGTTCATCTCTTTATATTAGTGATGAAGAGTGGAAATTATATGAAAATTTTTGTAGTTTTCTAGAAAAATTTGACACTGCCACAAAAGCACTTTCTGGTACGTATTATCCCACATGTAACTTAGTTTTTTATAATCTTAATGAAATTGCTCAAGTATTTGCTGCATATAGAGATGATGATAGTCTTGAAGAGGCTATACATGATATGGAAGAAAATTTTCGAAAATATTTTGAAAATATGCCTTTTTTATTTTACTTAGCTGCAATTATGGATCCTAGAATTAAAATAGATAATTTAAAACTTTTATTATCTAATTTTATTTTATGTTTAAATTATGAACAAGATATAGATAAATTACTTTTAGAAATTAGATCTCTTTTAGAAGAAATGTACTCATTGTACAGAGATGAGTTATTTCCACCTTCTTCTTCTGAATTTAGGGCACCTACACCATCACAAACTTCTTCTAGTAGTCTAGGTAAAAGATTATCTAATTTTAAAAGTATACTTTCCTCTAATATTAGAAAGAAACACTCTTTAGGAGCAGGTTCATTTGATGAACTTAATTTATATTTGAACACAATGCCTGCTGAAATAAATGAAAATGATGATGAACCATGGGAAACATTTGATGTTTTGTCGTGGTGGAAAGAACAGAGAAAACAATTTCCTGTTCTTTCTACCATGGCCCGAGATATACTAACACCTCCGGCCTCTACAGTAGCGTCCGAGAGCGCGTTTTCTGCAGGTGGTAGAGTTTTGACACCCTGGAGGAGCAGGCTGACGCCGAAACACTTGGAGATGGCGGTTTGCTTAAAGGACTGGTTCGATGCAGAAAGACGCACACAAGGAAAAGTTATTCTGGATGAAGAATTTGAACAAGACGAGGATGACGAATAGAGAACCACCAGAGTTTTTTATATACATTGTATGTAACACCCCGCTCCCGGAATACGTACTTAGTTGCGTATTCAGATTTTTCGATCGTATTTTTCGATTTACTTCCTGTATCTATTTTGTTTTATGAGATATTTGCATGATCGTTTTGTCTTGGATCCGGATTCTCGGACTCGGAGTCAGCCCTAGTCCTGAACCGAGGACCCGATCCTAGAGTATTGCTCGGTTTGGACATTCTGGTATTCCGATTTAACCGATTTCAGTTTTAAACATCATTTTTCAATATTTTAGATTTTCTATGATTTTCTGGAATTTTCCTGAATTAAGTTGAAAGTCTTCAAAACCGGTGTCGACCAGTACCGCTGACCGATTCCCGGATTTTTAATTCACAAATAGATTGGGATCACTAGAAGTGTCTTTTTACATTATTTCTTAAAATCACATTTTCTATCTAAATACTTTTTCTGAGGATTTTATGAATTTATGAATTCCACCAGATTCGGTATCGGCCAGTATCGCTGGTTGATTTCAGGATTTTTAGTTTACAATCGGGATTGAATTTCTAAATTCCGCTTTCACTTTGCTTCTTAAAATTATATTTTATTCTTTAATACATTTTCTGAGATTTTTTGGAATTTATCAAAATCCGGCCGACCCGGTGTAGACCGGTATCGGCGGTTGGCTTCCGGATTTTTAATTTGAAAACGGGATTTTATTTCTGAAAACTGATTTCGTATTAGTCCTCAGGATGACGTTTTCTACCTCCGGGTATTTTTGGGATTTTTCTGGGACAGTCGATTTTTTGCGACCATATTATAATATTATTATTTTTCAAATCTTATCTTTTCTTCTCTTTCTTTCCTTTTCTTTTCTTCCACTGACTTCAGCCCACTCCCCTCCACGTGGGCCACATCCCATCACCACACCCCCCCTCTCTCATCAATCACATCCCTCATCATCACCCCCCTTTTTCCTTTTTCTTTTCTTTTCTTTCTCTTTCTTTTCTTCTTCTCTTCTCCTCATTTTTCTTCCTTCTTCTTTTCTCCATGAGAGGCCAGCACCCAACCGGCCACCACCGCCGGCGCCTCCGGCCACCACGACGCCGACGAGGAGACCCCAACTCCGGCGGCCATACCCCCCTTTTCTCCATCTCCACCACATCATCTCAATCTCCATCTTCTTCCTCCTCAAAGCCACCACCACTCCACCTTCTTCTTCATCATCTTCCTCAAATTAACCTTCACCACCACCATCTTCTCCACCACAACACCTATTTCTCCTCCTCCTCTCATCCTCTTCAACAATTCCATCACCACCAAATCATCATCTTCACAACCACCCCTTCACTACATCAAGGCCGGCCACCTCCTTAGGATTGGGGCCGAGCTCCTCTTCGTTGGTAATATCTCCGGTGATTATTCCGTAATCGTTCACGATTATTCCGGTAATCATTCCGGTGGCAATTGCAAACTCGCATCTGCCTATTTTCCCGCATCTGCTAACTTTTTCGCGTCTGCCTATTTTCCCGCATCTGCTTACTTTTTCGCGTCTGCCTATTTTCCCGCATTTGCCTACTTTTTCGCGTCTGCCTATTTTCCCGCATCTGCTTATTTTTTCGCGTCTGCCTATTTTCCCGCATCTGCCTATTTTTCCGCGTCTGCCTATTTTCCCGCATCTGCTTACTTTTCCGCGTCTGCCTATTTTCCCGCATCTGCTTACTTTTCCGCGTCTGCCTATTTTCTCGCATCTGCTTACTTTCCCGCGTCTGCCTATTTTCCCGCATCTGCTTACTTTTCCGCGTCTGCCTATTTTCCCGCGTCTGCCTATTTTCCCGCATCTGCCTATTTTTTCGCATCTGCCTATATTTCCGCGTCTCCATTCTCTCTCCCTTTTCTCTCTCTACTTTTCTAACACCTTCTCTCTCCTTCCCACTTTCTCTCTCCAAAAATATTTATATATTATTATAATTATGGCGCGTGCGCGAGTTCCATGGATTCCAAGACTTTTCGCGCTTCCGGTGATTTAGGCGAGTGTCCTCGCTCTCGCCTCCATTTGGGTTTCCCCGCTTCGTCGGGTCGACATGTATTTTATCCCATGTTTTCATGTATTATGTATTGGGCTGAGTCCCTGTAATTGTGTATGACCGAGTGCCAATGACTAGACATGTATTACTCTGTGACGAATGCTTGTAATAGGATAGAACACCGCCTCCGGCCATTCAGCCTCCGGTCTCTCACTATCTCGAAAGGGAAGTGATTGGGACCGTCAGGTCTCTCAGCCTTCAGCCTCCGGTCTCTCACTATCTCGAAAGGGAAGTGATTGGGATCGTCAGGTCTCTCCGTTCTTCAGCCTCCGGTCTCTCACTATCTTGAAAGAGAGGTGATTGGGACCGTCAGGTTTCTCAGCTCCGCCTGGTTATCATGATCAGCGTTCAGCGCTTTACCACTAGATTCGTCTAGGCGGGATACTGCCGGATTTTCTACTCGCACTTTAAGCCGAGTTGTCCCGGTAACCTTGCCAGACGCTCCAGTGTTAAATACTGATTGCTGTCTGTACACTCTAGCTTGCTCAGCTCCGCTTGATTGTGCTCAGCTACTATTCTATCACATGCCATGTATTTACCTGATATGTTAACACTTGACATGCCATGCCATTACTTCATACCTGTCTTTTACATGCTACTACTTGGCAAGACCCTTGTTATGACATGACTTACCACCGGACTAATATCAATCTCTTGACATGACTGGTTACCTGTCTAATATCACCATCTTGTCATGCTATCCCTTGACACCCGGCATGATATACTTGACCTGTGATTATCTCATTTACGGGAATACTATACTTGTTATCCTGCATTACATGCAGTGACTTGAACCTTATACTTGTTATCCTGTATTATATATACATGACATAAATCTGTAGTACTCATGTACTCCTGAACTCCTGATCATGTCTTGTACCTGCTATTCCCGTAAATTGATAATCACATATTAAATTCTAATAAGACAACTTGCACCCGGTTTGGGGAAACTGATGGGCCCTGATTAATCATGTTTATGGTGGTCTTATCGAGCCGCGCGTGGCCACATACTTGAGGGATCACCTGGCGGCCACCAGGATTCCGTGGGTGTGCTGGCACCCCTACTCCGGTTTTATTCCTGCCGAGTATGCACATGCCCTAGGCCTATTTCTATGGGATCTGCGATACTCTATTCCTGTTCGGGCGTCCATAAGTCCCGGTACCTAGCGGTACGTTCCGGCTCAGCACCGGATACTCCTGAACCGTTGTCTCGGGCATGTACGGGACCCATCCGAAACATGATTCATCGAACTTTATCAGTTTTCAAATAACTTGCTATATAAGTTGTGAGTGGAAGTATGTGGAATGGGACACATACTGAAGCCTGGAACTTAGACGGCCCAATTATAATAATATGCTAATATGAAACTGTTGTGTGTTTTTGTAACTCGGGTCGTGTGCGCTTGGATTACGGTGACATATGATAAAGGTATATAAATGAGGGTTTCCTTGTTTGGATTATTCCTTCGATGTACTAATCTCATGGAGCCGTGACCTAAGCATGTACGATCGGTTTTGCTTGTAATCGGCTTTCTTCGGTTTTATCGGTTTTTATCGGTTTTATGTTAGATTAGGGGATATCTAGTGTTGACCTATCTACTCATCTCTTTACCTACTCTTATCTTATCATACCATGAGTACTTCCTGCCTGATATCACTTGTTATATATCTACCTGCTTATACATACTTATGCTCACGACACACGGTTTTTAATGTATGATTATAGTTCAGTTTTATCGATACACATGTGCTTATCCTTGCACGCCATCTGGCTTTTGCCTCATCACTCGCCTGGGGAGTTTCATCTGACTCCCCTGGATCCTCATGTCCAGGTCATGGAGCTTGGAGCGTGTGGATTCTCCCAGTTGCTGATCAGAGTGGCGCAGCGGTAGCGTGGATCTCCAGCAGACCGTCCGAGTCCCATCCTTTCAGGCCCTCTTGTTCGGCTCTAGAGTTTCCTGTTATGACTCTGAGCCTCCTTTTGTACTATTCATACTTGTACATCTACTTGTATTCTCGCATTTGCGCCATATTGGTGATGTATATTCATGTAATATTGGATCACATCTGGTGATAACTTTGTAACTGTACTCATATGTTGGAATGTATAATGCACCACTTGCTTCCGTACTCTGATTCTTGTCTGTACTGATGCTTAGCGTATATGCGTGAGGGTATTTCTGACCTGCGTATATACGTTGCAGTAACGTCTCCGTACCCGCAGGATCGGGGCGTTACAGGGTGGTATCAGAGCTTAGGCTCTACATCCTCAGTACGTCCAGACGGCAAATTAATGGTAAAAAAATTTGCAACTGGAATACAAGAGTCCTGGTTATACATTCCGACTATAAGTGCAGAGTTGTCTATTCTTTCTTGATCATTCTTCCTTTGATTCTAATCCCTCCTACCTTTCCCCTGTTTTGGTTTTTCGAAGCCTTTATACCAACTTAAGATATGAATAGACTAGAGAGGTAGTGGCTGGTTCTGAATGAAGCTATGACATGATCTCTTCGGACATCTCTATGAAGCTCGGTATTCTCTGGATTGATCCCGATCGGGTTATCTTTCAGAAGTCAGTAGCCGGGATTCTCTACGGGTATTCTATATTCTCGGCTATATCTTTCAGAGTGATCGATACCTGGTATTTGGAATTCTCAATTATTGGTCTTCCTTATTATGCTCAGGACTATCAGGGTTTTCTTTAACTTCGGTATCCTGGCTCATTCTTGGAGCGACAGTAAGTATGCAGTACTGCGGGAATCCTATTGCAAAGCTATGTTATCAATCAGTATTATTCGGCATTGTTCAAAGATTTATACAGCCAGAAGCGCAGAAGATATCTATATTCTGATTATTGTTCGGTCAATATGAGAGCCTACCTATAGTGCTTCATATCTTAATTGGTATAAATTCCACCCTTATCCTCTTTGTGTTCAATTTACCCCTTATCGAAATTGCGAGGACGCAATTTTTTGTAAGGTGGATGGATTGTAACACCCCGCTCCCGGAATACGTACTTAGTTGCGTATTCAGATTTTTCGATCGTATTTTTCGATTTACTTCCTGTATCTATTTTGTTTTATGAGATATTTGCATGATCGTTTTGTCTTGGATCCGGATTCTCGGACTCGGAGTCAGCCCTAGTCTGAACGAGGACCCGATCCTAGAGTATTGCTCGGTTTGGACATTCTGGTATTCCGATTTAACCGATTTCAGTTTTAAACATCATTTTTCAATATTTAGATTTCTATGATTTTCTGGAATTTTCCTGAATTAAGTTGAAAGTCTTCAAAACCGGTGTTGACCAGTACCGCTGACGATTCCCGATTTTTAATTCACAAAGATTTGGGATCACTAGAAGTGTCTTTTTACATTATTTCTTAAAATCACATTTTCTATCTAAATACTTTTTCTGAGGATTTTATGAATTTATGAATTCCACCAGATTCGGTATCGGCCAGTATCGCTGGTTGATTCCAGGATTTTTAGTTTACAATCGGGATTGAATTTCTAAATTCCGCTTTCACTTTGCTTCTTAAAATTATATTTTATTCTTTATACATTTTCTGAGATTTTTTGGAATTTATCAAATCCGGCCGACCCGGTGTAGACCGGTATCGGCGGTTGGCTTCCGGATTTTTAATTTGAAACGGGATTTTATTTCTGAAAACTGATTTCGTATTAGTCCTCAGGATGACGTTTTCTACCTCCGGGTATTTTTGGGATTTTTTCTGGGACAGTCGATTTTTTGCGACCATATTATAATATTATTATTTTTCAAATCTTATCTTTTCTTCTCTTTCTTTCCTTTTCTTTTCTTCACTGACTTCAGCCCACTCCCCTCCACGTGGGCCACATCCCATCACCACACCCCCCTCTCTCATCAATCACATCCCTCATCATCACCCCCCTTTTTCCTTTTCTTTTTCTTTTCTTTCTCTTTCTTTTCTTCTTCTCTTCTCCTCATTTTTCTTCCTTCTTCTTTTCTCCATGA